>CM039502.1:84775067-84792088 GCA_022432975.1 Begonia masoniana | reverse complement strand
GCGGCAATATGATACATCACTCGGCCTCCCCAGTGGGAGAAGCGAATTCGCGAGCGATACATATTCTTAACCGGCCTCCACAGTGGGAGATTAGCGAGCATACATATCATTACCGGCACCAACAGGGGAGACGAATTCGCCGAGTCTATAGCATAGTCTCTTTTCCCCGTTCTGCACCTTAATTATGGTTACATTTACTGTTCATATTCTATACTTAATAGAAACGTGGCATACTACAGGACATGAGGTTCACAGAGGAAAGTCATCCCATAAGGGACAAGTAGAAATACGTATACTACATTTACTTCCAAACTTCTTCAGTCGTGGAAAAGAACAACTCATAGTCAAAAAGTTAACAGTTCAGTGATTTCTAATTACCCTTGCGGTGGAGGGCCATAGTGGCCGGAAATCTTAACAATCATTACCGGATTCCTTGCAATCCTGAGGCTCTTTCCTTTAAACTTCTTCCCTAAAACATGTACATTACAGTCGTTAACAACAAAGTCCTAATAGTCAATCATAAACCGTCCTAGGATCTAATACTAAAGTCATTACGACCTATGTTGGCCACACTGCCGTCTGAAACCGAAAATCGGTGGACAGGTTGTACCATTGATTAAAATTCGAGTTGGTTATTAAAATGCTCGGAACAAATAAATAGAAGAGATAAGGTGATATAAAGAATTAAAGTTAGATTAGATTTCAGAAGCTTCTCGAATTCCCTCTAACCTTTATTCATTACAAATTCCTCAAGCACATAACTATAATCCTAGTTAAATGCAAACTTGTTCTTACTCTATATAACTCGAAAACACCCACAAAGATTATACAATAATCTCTTCTTCGTCTGGTGGTCTATCACGTAAAATGTTTCCATTTGAAGCTTTTGCCATGCTCTTCTTTCTTGGCCCTGACCATACCCTTCGTTGCCAACTCCAAACCCTTGAACATCCACTAAACCTCGGCTGCCAGGTTGAAAATGGCGGAAAATCACCCTCCAACTGTTTGGGAAATTATCTGTTCCACCTCCATTTGCCCGAGAGATCATCATGTTCTTCCTCACGGCGAACTGCGTTGGTTCCAACTTGCTGCAATCACACCATTATTCACATGACTGCTGGCCGGATTTGATGGGATCGCTCGGCTTCACCCCCGAAGAGGCGACATACTCGACGAGCTACTGCGAGAACCGACCAAACCGATCTTCCACTCCGCCGCCGCCCACCAACGTCGAGCCTACTTGTTTTTGTCAGCACCCTAAGCTTGGGCCTTGAACATTTAGAATCACAAGTTTTGTTGGGCCTTCGTGACAATAATCACTGGAGCTTTTTAATTATATTGTCGAGCTTTCATTTAACTTCTTGTTGGAATCAGTCTGTCAGTGTCAGTCCCTGGCGCTTTAGCCTTATCTAATCAAAAATAATTTACTGTTTTTACTGCTTGCTTGTTCATCTTTTTTGTGTCCTCGCCAATTACGAACAGAAGCCTTCAAAAGAAAATAGGAAAAAATATATACAAAAACTTGATCCAAACTGCTTGTAAAGGTACTAAACCGGATTCGGTTAATTTCTGTCATTTAGTTTTAAAAACGCATAACTAGGTGTTTTGACCATAAGAATGCATATCAAAGATGAAAGCTTTGGTTGAGGATAGTTTTTAGGCTTTTAGTAGCCTTATTGGATATACGTTGATGATTAGGAGAAGTAGGCGTCACAAAGAAAAGGGCAATACGAGGGTTTTTCAGTGGTGAAGTGCTAACTTTCTACAATGATTTCTAAAATTTTGAAATAAATAGTTATTCCTGAGTTACATTTCAAAACTTCTCAGTTTCTAATTGGCGACTTTGAATTGGATGTTTAAGGTCTTAAGATATTTATTTTAATTTATTTGGTTAAACTCGTCATGTAAGGAAAAATATTATTAAGATAAATTAAATATTTAAAATAAACCTATTAATTCAATATTAATGATTAAGATAAATTAATAATAGTAAAATAAAATATTAATTCAATTAATGATATAAGATTATAACGTAAAACTAACATTCTACGTTTTTCTTTTAAAAATTAGAAGAGATCGTGAACATAATAAAGTATTTTCTCAATCTGAGACCATCGCCATAGGAGGAAAAAATTAAGGGGAATTTTATAAGTTGGATAATTTAAAACATTCCAAGCTGCAAAAGGTAAATAATTACAACCATAATAAGAATTACATAAAGACTGGAAGATTACAACAGCGCAGATCCACCACTGATTTTGGCAGCGACCAAACAGTCTCCACAGACAAGAAAGACGAAGACAGACTGACCAACTCACAGTCGATTGACTCATTATTTAGGTTATTTTGTCACTTAACAATACAGAGAGAGAGAGAGAGGGGGGAGGCGGAGAGATATTAGAAAGGAGATGATGCTTCTTCCCATGAGCCTCTTCGTCTTCATCTTCAACCTCTTTCCTCTCATGGCGCTCGTGGAAAGCATATCCTTCCAGCCCCCCGGCGGCTTCGCGCTATTTCCTCCTCTTGCTTTTGACGGTGGCCGTTGTTTCTGGGTCCTTCCCAGCCTCGTCCTCTCATACTGAAACGCATCAAAGGGTATAAAATCAAGATACATACTTTGAATTTCGTGTTTGATAATTGTCTTATAGTGCTTCCGACAGTAGAGTAGTTACATTCTAGTTTCTCAGATGCCACTCCACCGCAATGAAATTTTAAGAATTTTAATTTATAGACCACCATTAAAAGATGATAATAAGAAAGAAAAAAGAAGAGAGATTACCAAGGCGAAAGCACCGGCCGCAGCAGCGCCACTCTCGCCGACTGTTCCAGGCGCTTGTGGTCTTCTCCTCCTTCCTGTAATCTACTTCCGGATCAGTTTTCAGTCGCCACCACAGTCTCGGTCGTATGACCCAACTGGCGGGGAACGTCGTCGTAGCCGCCGTATGGCTTGTTGTAAGATCCGCCGGTTGGCGGGACGTCGTCGTGCAGGACTGGTCGTCTTGTCGTAAATCCTCGAGACGGGGTAACCGTCGTCGTAGGATCCCGATTGATTCGTACGACCCGGTGTGGATGGATCGTCGTGACCCGTAGCTTTGTCGTAAGATCCGCCGGGCTGGGGGGTCGCGTAGGAAGAAAACGGGCTGTGCGTAGAGGTGTCGGAGTAGGTATTTCTGGGACTAAAAACAAAAAATGGTGTCGACGGGGGTGTCGTCCTCATCCTTGCGAGTGGTTGAAGAGGTTGAAGTGGTGCTTCTTCCTCTTCCGACCTGGCGGCGATGCGTCGTTGGTATGGAAAATGCGAATAAATAAATGGAAATGATTGTGAGACTTCTCCAGTATCACCCGCAGGATTTTATAGGTAATGGCTCGGCACTTATTATTACATAATTACATCAATACTTTACTTAACAAACATGGTGAATGAAATTCTTTTGATAACACTAGTTCGCTAGTTTAATTTATGAATTACTATTTCTATTTTCCTTCGTAATACTCCTGATAATTAAATAAAATATTAAAGTTAAATATCAGTTAAACCAGAAAAATAAATTAGTTTATATTCTCATATAAAATATAAGTCTTGGCTGATAACCTAATTGCATTGCTCAATCTAAATCTAGAAACTAAAAAAAAAAAAAACAAGTTAAGTATATCAACGGTTAGGATTCGAGGTTCTTGGATATTGATCTTCTTCGAATTATGGTCGTCTATTTTCTTTGTACAAGTTATGTCGATTGGTCGAAGGAGACGCATGAAAATATGAGTTTTTAAGTGACAATATAACATATTATTTTTGTTGACGAATTATTATTAAAGCACGTGTAACCGTCTTTTATTAATGTATGTGAACCTTATTTTGTGTTTATACGAGTGATTTAAAGTTCGATAAAGCTTTCATTATTTAAATCAGAACTCGACAAAAACGTAAGCTATCCATATTGTTTAGTAGATTTTTATTTGTGATTGGCCAAAAATGCAACCTAACGGTGTTGAAATGGGGCCAAAAAAGTTCGTCATTTTCCTTCCAACGTCCTCGTCAACTTTTCTCGCTGCATAAATTCTTACAGATAGGGCGTCACTCACGAAAGCAATATTAATAATTTCTATTAATGAACCTTTTAATCTAGATGATGACATGTCACTTTTTTATCGTATGATACGAGCAAATGACTAATTACCGTGTTAGTGAAAAATGTACAAGTATTTACTAGTTTTTTCTACTTATAAGTTAGACATTAAAAATATCTACTTATAAGAAGGTATTTATGACATTATAGGGTGGTTGGTGTGACAATTTAAAAAAAAAAGGACTCCAAATTTATCATATCTTAAATTGCAATAAATAGTAGAAAATTAAAACAAAAATACTAAATAATTGAAGAAAAAAAAGAAGGAATCTCTGAGTGAATATGTCCGTGACTATTGTGAGGATTTGGATAAATGTGGGCCCATTTTCATCTATAGGTACGTTTTGGGCTCCTGCAATTTGTCGGCAAAAAAAATAAATTTTTAATTTATAGAAAATATCGTTTTTGGAGATATTTACCATATTATTTATAATATATATTTTAAGTTTATTATTATTTATCTAATAGTAATACACGTGAAAACGTAACTAGAGAATCAGAATATCGTGCGACCATGTTGGCCAAAAAATATTAAAATAATCTTTTTTGGGTAGCGGACGTGGATAGGATAATATTACTCTCTTTTGCCATTTTCTGAATTTTTGTTATGGTAGTTCTATCAAAAAATAAATCCTATGTATTATTTTATTTGCTATTTTAAATATAAACAAATAATTAATTTCAATTCATTAATAAATTCAAAAATTAATTTATTAACATAGTACTTATTGCACGTCAAACGAGTTATTTTAATAAAGTAAAATAAATTAGACGTAGTATTATTTTTAATTAAAATTAACCCCTATAATTCTTGTTGTTAATTAGCAATATAAGATACAAATTATTTTGAACTTGAAGTAATTGATTTTTTATGATCGAGTAATTGTCAATTTACTCTCAAGTAGAGTTGATTACAAAAAGAACATGAAGTTTTTCGTTATAAACGCCTGACCATGACGCTCGTCCTCCAAAGAATGGCCCCCATTTTCACCGTCCATTGCGTTTATGATTTATGAGCCCACGGGTGCTCGTCCCGATAATATTATAACGAACGACCTCTCAATTCTCAAAGCCATAGTGGTTGGGGGTCGTTCTGTTGAAGCTGAGGGCCCGTGCAGAGAATATTTGTTAACATCGCATCATACTTTGTGGTAAATTTGAATAATTATTAAAAACTATATGTTATAAAAATTGGAAAACCAAATTGAAAATATATAAAATTTAAAAAAGTGGATTAAAAGTTTAGATTAGCCGACATAAGTTGGAGAAAAATTTAAAAAATATAATAATTATCATGTTTAAAAAATGAAATTGATTTAATTAATTTAAATTCGGTGCCATAATATAAGATTCTTTTTTAAGTTATTATTGATGTCCTATTGTTGGGGTTTTTTTCCCCCCCCTTTTTTCCAAGACAAAGGCCACGTGGTGACGACTAGAGCCATAATGTATTTTTGAAGGAGGAACTCCTGTGGTCCCTTTGTCTAACTCTAATTTTCCTTTGTAGTTGATACTAAAGTAATTAACCAAAAATCGTTTAAATTTAATAATGTCATTAACAAATCGCTGATAAACTATTGTTCGTTAAAAATATCACTTTTAAATGATATACCCGTTACAAAACAACTATTATCGTCAAATATTTGTTAAAATTGGTTTTGTGCAGGAGTCCTATCTTGGAAGTATAGATCCGAATCCCCGCTCCTTGAGTTGATCAGAAGACCGCTTCCCAATAGTGGTATCCTGTTCGTTTTTTTTTTTTCTTCTGGAACGAGATCTTGCTAGTAAAAGCTGACTCACACTCTGTAGACACTGGCTCTAGAGCAGGAAATCGCTTTTCTACACGAGCTCCCACTCCGTGAGTTTTTACCTAAGAGCAGAGCAAACTCTTCAACAGCGGGATTCTGCACATTTTTCCTTTTAAAAGCGGTCTCCCGATCGTCGACATGTCTTTGGAGTCAGGATTTCGCTCTCAACAAGCAGGCTCCTCTCCAGAATCAGGTTTATACTTGTATATTGTATTTTGTGGAGTGAGATATTCTAAGAATAATATAAAGGGGAGTTAAAACGTATAAAAATTTATTTGTTAAAGCATTGGGCAAAACCCCATTTATAGAAGGAATATATAACGGTAAATAACTTAAAAATCGTGGCACTATCTTTGAGTCGGGATCTTGCCCTTCATCATGAGATCCCCACTCCAAATGACAAAACGAGCGGAGGAGAGATTTTCGTCTGAAAGAAAAAATTGTGTTGGAGATTTCGAACCGTATTATTTTATATATGTCTATGAAGTGGAGCTTGCTCTTCAAAACAAGCGGATCACCGCTCCCAACACAGTACCGAAGGTAATGAGTCCGCACCTTCCATATCGAATCTGCTCTAGAAGGAAAAAAAGGAGGCCGAACTCTGCTCTCCAAGACCGGGATCCCAACATGACTATATTTTTAATAGACATTTAGAAGACCAAGTTTGTTTTGTTAAATGACCATAGGTTTAAGATTGATTTTTTTAACGATATAGTTTTAAGGACGAATCTGTTAATCATCTTTTTTGTTTTACAATTATCCTAATACATTTAATGGTGCGACCTCGGTGCGGACAGAATGATTACCCAACTGAAATCTACGCGGTCAACAAACATCACATTTAATTTGAACAATTAGTGGGACCAAATTGAGTACCACCTCCTAATACTCTTACGACGTGCAACTCGCGATGGTTTTTAGTTTAATCGTTACGGATTGGCTAGGGCATTGACAACGCTTTTGATTAAATTATTTGATTTTAAGTTTTATCCTTGTAAATTAAACGGATTTACAACAATTTTTATTCAATATCAATTATTGGAATTGTCATTTAAACGAAATAAAATAATTTAGAATGAAAATTGTTGAAAAATGAAAGGATAAACTCATTTCATAATTGAAAATAATTTTAAAATAAATACTTTTGAAAGTAATTTGTCGAAACTGCAAGTCATTGCTCGAATTGACATATGATTTCTTTGACTGTTAGGAATAGAAAAAGCCATTGTTAAGACCGTGTCGGTTTGAATTCTATTTTAACAACTGTTTTTTGAAAGTTCCAATAATTGCAAATGAAACGAAAGGAAATAACTGTCTTCTTCTTGCTCTATTTTTGTTTAAACAAAAAGTATTTATTTTATTTTTTGTTTCATAAGCCATGCTTTAATAAGACCCACCAAATCATATATATATATATATATATATTTATATTTATATTTATGACAATTAACTATTAAAATTGTGGCGACTAATCCTGTGAAATTAGCAGGAATGTCAAATTCCACGTCGCTTGGGAGTGAAGATCGGTGAGAACTTATAAGTCGAGTTCTCATTTCTACTTAGTAGAGAACGTTTTTTAAGCATAATCTAAAACAAAGTCTGCAGGTTCAGGCTCAAAACAACAAATTGTAGTAGGAGTATCCAATTTTAAACTATCCGGATAACATAAATAAAAAAATCATTTTCACTGGCATTTTTTGAGATCAAGTTTAACACGCGAATCCAATCAGAACAAAGTAGTGTTTAAGCAAGCGCTAAATGACTTAAGCCTGAATTTAAATAAAGCCAGTCTAAGTTATTGTGACCACAATCAAGTGGAAGTTAGACACCAAACCAAGATTAATAAGAAAGAACATTGAATGAAAGAATATAGATCGCATGTATGACTACTAAGGAGCTACAGTACAACGAAAGGAGCCAGCACCACTTTTCGATTTGGGTAAAGACCCATTGGAAAAGATCTGTGACTTTCTTCCTCCGAGGCAGACACTATCGGGACCGGATCTCGGTAGCAAGGACTATGAAATGCTTCAACGGCGGCTGCACACGCCATCCTCGTTCTCCAACCTTTTGCCAATTCCATTGCTCGGGTATTTTACCTGATAATGATCGAACCAAGATATCCCCATTTTGACCATCACATTAATCTCAACCAAGACTTCATTTCGCTTTCAATCATAAATTGACATTCAATTGGTAGATTGTCAAACAGCAAAATAAGAGGTGGTACCCAATAATTGTTAATTCAGATGGAAAAATGAAATCCCAACTCGCTTGGAGTACCTTCCGGTTGAGCGAATCGTATAGAAACCGATAAACTCTCAACGGTAAGTTGAGATATCGGCACCGGTTCGGTTCCTAACCCTTTTGGGGTACTCTACACCCGAAAAACTGATCCCAAAAAATGGCACTACAGTGTTGGGGCACTGAAGTAAAGAATCACCACAAGAACATTAAGTTTTTGAGAAAGAAATTAAGCCTGACATGTAGACTCATCAGCAATTGAACAGAATTTAAAGAGCAACTACACTATTCAAAGCAGCATGATACCCCAGCCTTGTCGTCCGTTAGCCGTTGTTCCGGCACCCCATTGGTGAACCTGTCATTAATGTATCATCATTTTAGTCCCAGCGGTAGAAAAACGATGAATTATGTGCTTTGTTATATACAACCATCGCGATCTATATTCTTACCACAGCAAACATCGATAGAAACACCAATCTGTGGGTGTCTTTCTAATCGGAAGACATTTTTGAGGAACTTTTCACGCTACTGCAAGAAAATGAAAATTAAAAATGATACCAAAATTTGAATTTCAATCTCCTACACTGATTCCGTCTCTTGTCAGCTCATTCTCAAACTTCCTTCACAAACCCAAGTTTTGTAAGCAAAAATTGACTGTCTCCCAAGTTGATATAACTCTTATGAAAAACTATATCATCTCCAATTGAAACTACCAAATACCCATCAAGTGCATCGACATATTTATTTACATTTACTCATATCAACATCATTATTCATTTGAGTAGAATCATTAAAATTTGAAAATAGCACAAGAGAGTGGAGCGGTAGCAGCAATGTGCCCCAAAATTAAAATCATGTAATAAAAAAATATTATGCCTTACCATTGCCAAGATTTCCCCACCGTGGTCGAATTATTCCTTCCTCGTTGGGCCTGTCCCCTTTAATTCTTCCATAGGATATGCTGTTGTTTTCTTGGGATCATCAAGCGCTTTTTAATGGAAAAAAGGAAAAAACAACCGTAACATGAGTACAAGATTCAACTACCATATTTTCTTTGCATAAAATAAAGTATAAATACTCAACAATAATGAAAGAGTATAGCTAATGCATATTTTAAAGATTTCAACGGACATTCTTTATTTTCATTTTAGGATAGATATAATAGTGTAACATTATGAATAATGAAATCACTTTATACTAATAAATGAATGACGCAAATGACATATCATTATAAGATTTATATGACGTCTAGCAATAATGAAAAGAAAATTTTCCTTCAATGCCAATTCCAACTTCTAGTTCAATAAAATCATCATACCATGCGCCAAAACCTATATACTATTGGCTTTGATCCTCCTTCAATCCACTCCAAACGCCTTTTTGAGGTCGAAAACTTCGATCCAGGTTTTCAAGAAACAATACCCGGCAACATCAACTAAAGGACCCCAATCTTCAGAGTTGTGGATAGCAACATACTTCTTGAAACAGTTATCTATACATATACCATAATTTTTTCAGTTCCAATCGAAGACGAAGATTGAAGTGGTAAAAGCATGGAGAAAAAAACTATTAACGATTGGAAATTCATCAAGATCCCTTTCTGTTAACAAAGGCGCGATGCTAGTAACTTTAGTTTTACTTCCTTACAATTTTAAGATGCTGAGCACCTTATAACATAATGGATGAGAAGTGGCTTGATGTATTTATAATAAGCAAAGAAAAGCTATCTATTCACATAAAGTACTGCAAAACATTACATGATAGCGCGCCTGCTCATTCAGACACTGTTCAGTGTACATTGCTTCATTCACAGATAGTTACTTCATGGGAATAAGTAGAACAAAATAATTTATATCCGGTTTTATAATTCGACTGTATAACATATTGCTGTGTATACCACTTGCTTTGGTACAAACGTGGGGTACCTCCACATGTATGCCTGTTGGTAAATGAGCTATTGATCCATGATACATACTGAGTATGCAATAGGACAAGCTTTACTTCTTTCTGAGTCATCATGTATCCCCTTATGTCCACCATATCAGTAAATCCACCGCATGTAAAGCTGAAACAAGTACCAGCTCAGCAAAGAACAAATACCAAAAAACGATGTGGTATAAAAAGTGGGTTTTATCCACAAGCATCCCAATAACCATCACGTTGAAGAGACACGCGCCAATGGATGAGAAATCATAGGTCGGACTGCCATGTTGATGATAAATGTAGTTACTAATCATAAGAATTTGGTGATGAATTACAAAAAAGAAGCCTGAATATTAATATGGTGTTAACAGGATGAAGTCATTTTCTTCTCAATGTAATCATTTTCGCAACATATACTTTAATAAACTTTCTTGGTCAACTACATATCTGACTTGCAGTGTCAGGTCGAATTTACAGGTAAAGATGCCAAAATTTCTATTGCTTAAAGAAACCTCTGATGATATGTGTATGCCACAAATAATATCATTTAGTAACATCAAAGAATGAAACCAAATGCAGTTGCAAAACGTTAAGGGCTTAACAATATCTGTTTGTGAACAATATAAACTGTGTCCACTGATAATAGACACGTTGTAGAAAGGTAATAATCTTTCATCTACTTATTATACTCGAAGAAAAACATCTAATATATACCATCATTAAGAATCAACATACGTCCAAGGCATTGGAAAAACATGTGAAGGGCACCAAGATATTCACAACATGCATGTGTCCTACAATCCGATAGTTTTATAATGACACTTTAGAATCCTATTAATACCAGAAAAATATTAGTAATGTGCAGTTTATTAAAAAACAACCAAAAAAAAAAATATCGTAATTTTCATATAAATACTACTTATATCATAAACACTCTGCAACAGCCTTGTTCAACAATAATTCAGTGTGTGAATGAGGTTGGGAAAGAAAAGAATTAGGAAGAGAGTGTCGTAGTAGAAAAGGAACAAGTAAATATTTTCCAATATTTGATTATCTTACTCTCAACCATAATAGTCTACATAAAAACTATTTCTCAAATCCAATAGCATTGGCTTACGTAATTGCAAGAATGGATGCACAATTTACAATACAAACTTATTACTAGATCTTTGGACAATATTACTTTCATTGTTTATTACAGAGTCTATTGCTCAGAATTTTTTTATAATGTATCATTTTAGTTTATTTTACTAATTATAGAGAATTGAGCTAAACTTAGCCTTTTTTTAGAATGGGTTTCTTCCCTCTCTTCTCTCTATATATTTTTCATTCAACCTACTTCATTTCTTATAAAAACAAGTGTATCAATAAAAGAAAACCGATTGAGTTTAACATACTATTTTATTTTACCTATAATTTCTCTCTATTTAGTTATCTAATCCTGCATGTATAATTTTCTAACAGTATGTTACAAAGGAGTAATTTAAACCAAAATATCTCTTTAGAATGAGAAGGAAGAATTAAGAGCAAAAAATATGAATATATATAAAATCTTTGAAAGTAAGCATTTCATTTAAGAATAATCATGAAGAAAGATTTATCGTATTATAGAACTTACCAAGCAGGAGGATTTGCAATAATTGCTGCCGCTCTAAAAGGATCTCCGTTTCAATGTCTGTTCAACACAATCAGGGAGAAGGATTCAATAATGATTTCAACATTGCTTTCTTTGTATGAGCTATGTTCCCTGGTCAGATGGAATCAAGCCTTTATTTCTCGCCATATCTGAAATTAAATGCACCGAAAATCAGTAATGCTCCCCCAATTTATGAAATGCAAAAAGTATATACAAAATGCGACGAGAAAATACACCAAACATTTAGGTAATGAAGTTTTCATACTATGAGGTACTCATGCAATCTACAATTACTTCAACAGACAAGTGTTCATTAAAAAAACGGTCGCGTACAACACAGCTTAGCCCCTCAAATTTCTTCACCCAACTGACTTTGTTCAATTTTCAGATTAAACTCACAAGTCCTTGTTTTTCTTTTAACAAAAAAGAACAAGTTCAAGGGTGTCAAGATGATTGAAAAATTGCAACGAACACTAATATCAAAGAAAAAGCCTCTTACATCCTGCCAACAACCCTAGGCGTCCCACCCAAGGATAAAAGCCGAATGCCACTGATCTTACAAAAGTGCAAAAGTTAGCATGTGTTGCTACCCGGACTGTGACCAACTCCTGCATGTAAGCCAGCATTACAATTAAAGGAAAACAAAACAATTATTTATATACACCAATACGTAAGCACATCTAATCGTCAGCTAAACTAATGACTCTGCTCTAATTTAAACAAGCATTTAGCTGAAAGAAAACCATCCACTATACCCTATCACCAACAACATGGGATGTAGAACATTACGACGTAGAAAGTCCAGTTTGAAAGGCCCCAACAAAAAGATGCTTTATTAACATGATGCTGCCTAACTATAATGACGACTGTAATGTAACTATAGGCTTTCAAAGGACCTACCCGCAATGACCTCAGACTCATACTCATACTATCAAAGGATTATGTACAGGAGAACGTACATAGTAATCATAAGCATTAAGTACAGTCGCTATGATCAGTTCTTTAAACGTGCCTTGAGTCGCTTTGCCATAGCCCAAAAGGGCTTACATCTCCTCTTTCCCAACAACCAAGAACTACGCAATCTTCAGTCTTGGAATTGCTTGTTTAGAGTCAGAATGACTGAATCATCGTGTGAATAGGCTCTGCCTTCCATTGTAGAGAAGCTCTACAACTCTGAGGTAACAGGCGCATTTTCTCAAAATCAACTTCTCATCCCACATTTTGTAATCTTGACTAGGTTGACAATTATTTTTTCTGGAAGCCAACATAACACGGAACCATGATTTTTGAAGAAAATACATCTAACTCAGAGATACGTGGGTACAGAAAAAAAATTGACATATAAAACTTTTGTATCTAAATCATCATGCACATGGACAAAAAAGCAAGAAATTGATAAAATCCCAGGTACAATGCATGGTAAATAAAAAAATGCCACAAATATCTAAAAGTTACTCACAGCAATCTCCTTTTTTAAATATATAGCAGTACAGCACATAGTTATGATCGACGATCTAGTTTTATAGAGAATGCTTTGTGGATATCTGAATTGAAAAAGCGGATAGAATCCAATATAAAGGCATATCACAAGCAAGTCTGTTTTTTGGAAAATAAATCAGTCTGCTACATGTGTCCTTGGAGTTACACATAACCATTGTTTAATGTATTTCTGTGTAATTAAACAAACAAAAAAAAGAGAGCAATCACCTATTTGCTGCACTCACATTCATTGCACGATATACATACCTTTTACGGTCTGACATTCTATCCAACTGTAGGTCGGCCTCAGATCTCCTTCCTCTCCAACGTTGATTGGTGACAATGATCTCTTGGGCTTCTACCAACAAATGATATTGACGGCAATTTATAGTTACAAGGATCCAAACCTTAAAAAAACATGCTGTGCAATAGTGAAAAGATGAATCATTAAAGCACATGAACTTAACATTACTTGCAAGGATTTGTTTCACAGCAGCTTATGGACGTGGAAAAGGCAAGTGAACAAGACTCTTGACCATTGTAAGATATTACTAATCTTAAACAGCCTCAACTTGATGAGCTTAATAGAGTTAAAGCGCAAAAAAGATGTACTAGCAAAGCACGTAACCTCTTGAAGTTTTCATCAGTTTAAGTTAACCTCGTAGGTCAGCAATTGAGCAATCCATTTTCCATTGCCAATTTAGATGCGCAGATAACTATTCTAACTAAATTTTGAGTTCAAAACTAGCATCAAGTGCATTGATGCGCAAGCTTCTGTAACTATTTTAAGCACTCAAATATAGCCCAGAACTTTCGTAAAATTGGCAGATAGAGACGATATCCGAAATAAGGGGACACCACCTATCATTTTCACCCCGACATGGTAAATTCATTACCGTGTGGAAGACAGGGAAATTTTGCTCACACCATAGGGCGAAGGGGTATCGCGGCATCAAGTATTATGGTACAAAATCTAGAAATCTGAAACAGCTTTGAGGACAATTTCAAAAATATGAAACATATAAAGCTTGTAGCAGTCAAATTCAAGTATTATGGTACAAAATCTAGAAATCTGAAACAGCTTTGAGGACAATTTCAAAAATATGAAACATATAAAACATTTGTAACAGTCAAATTCAAAGATGAGTCTTCATACTTAATATTTCGGGCTCTGAAGAGTAGTACTAGCAAGAGAAATAACGAAACTAAGGCCACTCACCATTTCTGGGAGAAAAACTCGATTTGAGATAATCATCTGAGACATCTCAGAAATTGAAGAATGCTGAACTGAATCATCTTTCGCTCGGCGTCTTTGAAGGAAGCTGCATCAGCATTTTCACCTCCAATTATGACTAATACAAAGTCATCACCCTGTCAGCCTTCTCAACATTTTTCTTGCAGTACTTTAAAGCTACCATCATCTTCTAGTAAATCAATAAGGAACAAGATCAATCCATGATCCCCATTTCCCCAAAGTAGGAGAGTTTTCAGCAATTAACTCTCCATTGCCCGAAATCCTAAAATCTGCCACAATGTAACAGCAAGAATCAGAGACATATTAACGACGTACAGAATAGACCCTCATCACATTGGGATGCCAATTATAATTTGTCAAACTATCCGCAGATTACGCAGAAAAAAAAAACGCAACGTACTCCCTTGATAGAAGACAGTAAAAACATTACTTGACGACAAAAAATTTGGCCTCCGGAATAACTTCCGTGGAGGACGAGATGGTTGTAATGATTCTTAATTTATGCTAAGTACACAGACAAGAAAGCACACCACCAGTCCATCAAAGTCTCCGATGTTAGGAGCCAAAATCCCCAGCTTTGCTCCCAACCCAAACTAAAGCGTAGCAGAAGTCCGGAGGAATTAAAAAAGTAGATGAATTAGAACTTGAAAATCAGAAAACACTTGTAATTGAGCGGAATCAGCGACTTGCTGGTACAGTCAAAGAAACTCGACCGATCACCAAACACATAAATTCGGCGTCTGAAGTTGAAAACGTGGAAAACGAATAGGAGTCAAACTCAAAAGAGCAAAGGGAAGAAGTACAGAGATGACGAGGAACAAGTTTCGTGTCCGTCTCTGCGCCATTGATGGGGATCAAGAGCCGCTAGAAAAAGATAACGAATATTATCATATAGATCTGGTCAAACTGGTCATTGTCCACCTGGATGGAGACAAATGTCCAAACACACAAATTAATAAATCGCATCCATAGGGAGTAACACGCTCAACTTTTCAGATAGTTAAATCAACCCTTAATTGAGGCGTAACTGCCTGCAAACTTAGCGGTTATCGCAAGCTTTTATTTTGTCACTTTTTTAATTAAATTTTTTTTTTTTATATTTTTTTGGATTTTTGGAGATAGTTTAATTTTTAAATAGTTAAATCAAACCTCTTATTACCCAATCAAATTGTTGCTGATATAAAACGCATCTATCATTATAATATATAAAACATGGCACAACCTCAAAATGTGTACAATAATTTGACGTAACAAAATAGAAATGCATTGTCCCAGTTTTATTAATTTATCGCAACAAACTGATTTTTTTTCATTCAAAATTTCTATTCTATCTGTGAGTTTTTCCTGAACGTAACAGTTTGATATCATGTTGGCGTTCGATGTTTACGAACTTAGCGGCAACCAACAAATTAAAAACAATTTGTACTGGATCATTCTGTTCTTAAAGGGTTGAAGGTCGATTTCTCTTAATAATTTTAAAAATATTTTTAATTGTCAAATCGTTGTTTTTGTTCTTAAAAAAGGGGACGACAGTTTTCTATTCTTTTACGCTACCTACTAGCGTGGCACGGTCCTATTGGTCCGTGCCAATCTCGGACTGAAAATCGGACCAAAGATTGAGAATTTTTTCTCGAATCCCAGACCGGCCTTGGGGGGACTGAGACCGCACCGTGACCGGACGCGAAATGTTCAATTCAGTCCCTGTTCCGGTCCCAGTTTCTCCACCCTTGTGATTAAACAAAAATATAAATCACATTGAATCACACATACAAAACGAAGATACAGAGGCACCGAAGCTTCTCCTTCAATCTCACTCGTCGATTCTAGCCCGTCGGTCCCAACCTTGAACGACTAGATCACCGACTATCTCGCCAGAATCGAATCCATCGCTGGTGCTAGATACGTCGACGTTTCCTATCCTTTCTTCCATCACTTTCCCCTTTGGCCTCTGCTAGAAGAATTGAATAAATCTATTTGCAGAAATCAGATTTAGCTTTCCTGTTTATAGTTTCAACGGTGTTTTAATAACACGGGAGCAGAGCATGAGCAAGTGGCACCGAGGGCCAGGCGAGGGGCGATGGTTCTAGGCGACGCTGAGGCGACAGTAGAGGGAACTGGGTTGCCGTCTGACTGGAGCACACGCAGCAGACGCGCAGGTCGCCGTAAGCGCATCTTCCGACTTCGGCGTAATCGCCGTATCGCGTCTTCCAACTTCAGTGATCGCGTTCGCCTTTTAGGATACTGCAAGTGAGGTCAGGACAGACTGGAGTAGAGATCGAATTTGGGATTTTCAGTATTTCATTTTCAGCAGAGCCGAGGTCTTAGTTCGGTCCGTTGGTCCGTCCCTTTTTCTTTGCGATTCAGGCTTGGACCGAAGACCGTACCGAAGGACTTCGGTTCCCAAGTGCCTTGGACCGAAGACCAAACGTGTCAGGTGCCACTCAAATATTGATCGAACCCGGACCGAAATCGCCGATCCGGTTTGGTTCCCGGTCCGGTTCGTGCCCACTCCTACTCCTCCACCCTGTTGAGTTTTTTTTTTTTTTTTA
>CM039502.1:84749667-84774967 GCA_022432975.1 Begonia masoniana | reverse complement strand
CCTTTTCTTAAAGACAACGGCGGCAATTGAGGACACAATAAGCTTCATGGACGTGTAGATTAAGACTTACTGTTTGCTGAATTTAGAACCTTCACTTCAATAGATTTTTTAAAAGAACTGAAGTATCAAGCAATTGAGATTTGCGGTACATGACTGGTGGTTAGATGCTAAGTTATCCATTTCACCTTCAATGTTTTAACTTGAAGTGATGACAACGACGTGTATTGAGGACACAATTAGCTTCATTAGACGCGTAATTAAGACTTAGTTAAGAGGTTTGATGAAGTATAAGAACCTTCACTCAACGATTGTTCCAAAAGAACTGAACGTATCAAGCAAATGAGGTTTACTGTTACATGACTTGTGGTTAGAACCTAAGTTATCCATTTCACCTTCAATGTTTTAACTTGAAGTGATGACAACGAAACCCCACAAGATTGATGATGTTGAACACGAGACAGCGATAATTTCATTGTCAAGGACCATGATCTATTAGAAGCTAAGGAGGTCCACGAAACACAAGCTTCACAAGTTTAGTGTGAAATCGAGGAAAAGAGCGATACAAACAAAAGCAATTTATTGACATAAAAAATAAAAGAGCACTGTAGCATGGAAGTGGGCCCCACAAACTTGGCAAAATAAGACCCATAAGGCAATGAAATTGGGCGTCCAAAACCCAATGGATGGAGAAGAGACGGGTAGAGATCCACACAAGTACAAAGAGATAACGATTCAGGGTGGGTTTGAAAGAGATAAAGATCAAATGTCTTGGTTTCTCATATGATCCAAGTGGAGACCCAGATCAAGGCCCACGAACAAAGATTCAATTGAAGATACGGGCGGCCCAACGAGCAGATTAGAAGCCCAAGAGTGATTGAAAGATCTTTTGAAGCAGGGGAAGCCGAAAATGATGATGATTTGGTGAGGATGCGATGCAGATGCCACATGTAAGCATTAAAATACATATGCATGCACAATGCACATGTAGGAATTAAAGAAGGGAATGCGCCAGAGCACAGGCAATATACGAGAATAAAATGTCACATGCAAACACATTACAAATCTATGGAAAGATCTTATCCAGCTGACTCTACAACAATCAATTCAAGCACGTTCAACATGGAGTTTGAAACAAGAGCTACATCTGATATGGCCAAGGTATCATTTAGTCTCACTATTTTTATTAGTTATTTTATTTTAATTTTTGTTTTTTTAATATTTACTTTAATTTTATGTGTAACTAGTTAATGCAAAACCTATTTGATTTAAAAAAAGGAACAATTTGAATTAAAAATTGGAAAGTTTTTTAGAGAGATTTCTCTTTAGTCTTTGCGAAGCACAACGATTCTTCAAGAACGCTTTGAAGAACATTGCTTGACAAGTTTTGGTTCTTACCAACGAGTTTGGTCTGGGTCAAGCTCCTGTTTTGATAGCTTTGGTTCGCCAACAGGTATGGCTCGGGTCAAGCTCCTATTTGATAAATACGGTTCTAACGAATTATCGATTGGGGTCTTAGTTCCTTAATTTGTTAGAAATCGAAAAGGCGTTCATTGTGAATTATTGCGGCTGTGTCGGGGTTCCCGGGTCCTTTCTGATGTGGAACCCGAGAAGGCGATAATATCTCAATGCTAAGGACCATGATCTATTAGAAGATAAAGAAGGTCAACGAACAAAGCTTCACATGGTTAGTCGGGAAACACGAGTGGGAAAAGATGCGGTCACAACAAAAGCAGGAGACTATAAAAATAAAGCTGTATCATGGAAGTGGGGCCCACAACTTGGCAAAATACGACCCTACAAGGCACGGAAGTGGGGCTCCACAAATCCCAATGGTTGGAGAGAGAGAAGGGTAGAGATCCACACAAGTACAAAGAGATAAAGATTACTTATGGGTTGGAAGTGAAAGAGATAGAGATCACATTACTTGGTTTATGATGTGATCCAAGTTGAGGACCCCAAGTCAAAGCCCAAGAATAAGGATCCAATTGAAAGATACGCGTGGTGTTTGGCCCAATGCAAGAGCAAGACAGCCCCAAGATTACGGGAAAGATCTTTTGAAGAGAAAGGGTGCGACGAACATGCACATGTAAGAATTAACCACATGTGCCAGAAAATGCACATGTAGGAATTAAAGAGCGACATGCGCCAAGCACATGCATATACGAGGAATCAAAAGGTCACATGCAAAGCACTGCAAATCATACATTTCGTGGGAAAAGTCTTATCCGACAAAAAATCACTCAAATCAATTCAAATCATATTCAAAAACGTAGTTTAAACGTGAGCTGAGATCTTATCATGCAAATGATCATTATCACGATTTATGAGTTATTTTATTTTTATTCATCTTTGTTATTATTTAATTTATTTAATGTGTAACTTATTAATGGCAAAAATTTGATTTAATGACGGAACAAGTTTGAATTAAAAATGTGTGTTTTTTTTGAGAGGATTATCTTTAGTCTTTGGCGACGAATAAACCGATCTTCTTTAAGTCACGCTGAAGAATCTCGCTGATAGCTTTGGTATTACACACGGTTTGGTTGGTCAAGCTCCTGTTTTGATAGCTTTGGTTCAGCCAACAGGTGTGGCTCGGGTCAAGCTCCTGTTTTGATAACTAGGGTCCATCGAATTCTCGAAGGGGGGTTTCTTAGTTCCTTACTTATTCTTGAATCAAAAAAGGGTTCCTAGAAGTATTCCGAGTTGGGTCGGGTTCCCGGGTCCTCGATCTGGGTTTCGATCAGTGGTATCAGAGCCGGAGTTCTTGAGTCAAGAAGTTATCTTACTTTTGTTATCAATTTTTTCTTCATCTTTTCTATTCGTTCATCACTGATTCTTTTTTTCTCCGTGTTGAATTTGTCTTCTTGAAAGACAAAAAAAAAAAAGAGTTGTCAAAAGTAAAAAAAAAAAAGAGTTGTTAAAAGTAAAAAAAAAAAAAGAGTTGTCAAAAGTAAAAAAAAAAAAAAAAGAGTTGTTAAAAGTAAAAAAAAAAAAAAAATCAAAATTTATTCTAGAGATTTTGAAATTTCTAGCTTTTTAAATTCAAAGACGTAGGCTAATTGTCTGAAAATTCAAATTATTGAATCTCATTCAGAATATTGTCTTTATCCAAAATTTTATTCTTTGAAGGTTCAAATTGTTGAATACTCATTTGAAAATATCGTCTTCGTCCTAAGTTTTGTCTTATTTTAATTGTACCCTTGATTTTTTAGCCATCTTTACAAGTTTGAACTTAATGCTTTAAAAGTTGGATCTTGTGTTGTTTATAGCTTGGCTTGTTGAATTCCGCCATTGCCATCGCCATTTCGCATCAAGTTGCTTCTAAAGAACTAAAAGGGAGAGATCTAGAGGTTAACCGGCAAGAGGGTGTACTATTATAGAAAAAGCCTTAATTTTTTAGAGAAACACGATTGGAAGTACATCATGAGAGCAAAAATGTGAGGGAGAGGTAAGGTCATACTTGATGATTTTTCTTTTATTGCTAACTATTTTTTTTCTTTTATTTTTATTGTGGTTAGAAAAAGGAACATCATTGAGTGGAGAACAAAACGAGGTGGACTTAAAGTTGTTCATGAAAGCCATGCAAGAAAATCAAGGTTTAAATACGAAGGATGGATGATTGGGAATCTCCATTCCCCTAGTCATATGCGGCGAAGGAAGGATTTGAGTAAGAAGTCGAAAAGATAATGGATATTATCAAAGGGAAAAGAAATGATAGGTCGTACCGAGGAGATGGTGATTTTAAGTAACCTCAGGTAAATATCCCTTCTTTCCAAGGAAAAAATGATCCGAGGTGTATTGAATGGGAAAGAAGGTGGACATATTGTTTGAATACAAAACTACACGGAGGCGAAAAACTTAAATTGGTACAATGAAGGTCACGGACTACGCTACAATGGATCGGGATGAATTAGTAAAGTAACGAAGACGGTTATGGTGAGTCACAAGTTCAGACATGGAAAGGACATGAACTAAATGAATCAAGCAAAGCTCTTATTTTATAGTCTCCTACTTTTGTGGGGCCCCTTCCATGCTCACAAAGATCTTTAGTTTATAGTCTCGGTTTGTTGTGATCGCTCTTTTCCTGGGTTTTCCACGGACCTAAACCATGTGAAGCTTTGTTCGTTGGACCCCTTTATCTTCTAATAGATCATGGTCCTGACATGGATTTATCGCTTCTCGTTAACATCACTTTCATCCGAGGTTCGCATCAATTGAGGACCATAATAAGCTTCATGGGCGCGTATTAAAGACGTAGTAATGCGGTTGATTGAAGTATAAGAACCTTCACTTCAATCGATTTGTTCCAAAAGAACTGAACGTATCAAGCAATAGGTTTATGTTACATGACTTGTGGTTAGAACCTAAGTTATCCATTTCACCTTCAATGTTTTAACTTGAAGTGATGACAACGACGTGTATTGAGGACCCAATAAGTTTCATGGACGTGTAATTAAGACTAGTAAGGCGTTTGATGAAGTATAAGAACCTTCACTTCAATCGATTTGTTCTAAAAGAACTAAAGGAATCAAGCCAAATGAGGTTACTGTTCCTGGACTTGTGGTTAGAACCTAAGTTATCCATTTCACCTTCAATGTTTTAACTTGAAGTGATGAAAGCGACGTGTATTGAGGACCCAGTAACTTAAAGTGGGCGCCTAATAAGATTAGTATTGCGTTTGATGAAGTATAAGAACCTTCACTTCAATCGATTTGTTCCAAAAGAACTGAACGTATCAAGCAGTGAGGTTTAAACTGTAAATGACTTGTGGTTAGAACCTAAGTTATCCATTTCACCTTCAATGTTTTAACTTGAAGTGATGAAAGCGACGTGTATTGAGGACCCATGAGCCTTCATGGACGGGCCTAATTAAAAACTTAGTAATGCGTTTGATGAAGTATAATAACCTTCACTTCAATCGATTTGTTCCAAAAGAACTGAACGTAATCAAGCAAAGGAGATTTTACTGTTACATGACTTGTGGTTAGAACCTAAGTTATCCATTTCACCTTCAATGTTTTAACTTGAAGTGATGAAAGCGACGTGTATTGAGGACCAATAAGTTCTATGGCCGTGTAATGTAAGACTACGTAATTTTAGAGATCCAAGGGAGGACAAGGATCCTTCTCCTTTTCTTTCCCCCTTTCTTTCCCCCTAGCCGCGACAATTGATCTAAAAAACTATTGAAGTTCGAGGATTAAAGATAATCAAAATCAAGTTGAAGCAAGGGAGGCCAAAGATGCATGAAGATTACAGTGCCATGCACATGCAAGTGCAAGAATAAAAGTACATGAGAAGCACATGCAAATCCAAAAAATCCGTATACGAGCGTTTTACCGCCAGCATCTACTCAAATCAATTCAAATCATACGCTCTCTTCAAATTCAGTGACGATGATATATTATCATGCAAGGATCTTATCTCCGATTTTATTAGGTATTTTATGGTTATTTTCGTTTTTTTTATTATTTAATGTAATTTTCTGTGTAGCTCTATTTAATGGCAAAACACTTTTGATTTAGGAGAACAAGTTGAATTAAAAAATGAGTGTTTTTTTAGAGAGGATTTCTCTTTGTCTTTGCGAAGAACAACAATCTTCGTAAGTCACGCTGGAAGGAAATCTCGCCTGATAGTTTTGGTTCTTTACCAACGAGTTGGGCTGGTCAAGCTCCTGTTTTGATAGGCTTTGGTTCAGCCAACAGTGTGGCTACGGGTCAGCTCCTGTTTTGATAACTAGGGTTCCATCGAATCTTCGATTTGGGGTCTTAGGTCCTTACTTGCTTCTTGAATCAAAGGGTTCCTTTCAATATTCGTCGTTGTGTCGGGTCCGGGTCCTTTAGATCGAGGTAGGTTCGCATCATAAAGTCTAAGAACCTTCACTTCAATCGATTTGTTCCAAAAGAACTGAACGTATCAAGCAAATGAGTTGACTGTTACATGACTTGTGGTTAGAACCTAAGTTATCCATTTCACCTTCAATGTTTTAACTGAAGTGATGACAACGACGTGTATTGAGGACCCAATAAGCTTCATAGACTCGTAATTAAGACTAAGTAATGCGTTTGATGAAAGTATAAGAACCTTCACTTCAATCGATTTGTTCCAAAAGAACTGAAGTATCAAGCAAATGAGGTTATGTTACATTGACTTGTGGTTAGAACCTAAGTTATCCATTTCACCTTCAATGTTTTAACTTGAAGTGATGACAACGACGTGTATTGAGGACCCAATAAGCTTCATGGACGTGTAATTAAGACTAAGTAATGCGTTTGATGAAGTATAATAACCTTCACTTCAATCGATTTGTTCCAAAAGAACTGAAGTATCAAGCAAATGAGGTTACTTTTCCATGACTTGTGGTTAGAACCTAAGTTATCCATTCACCTTCAATGTTTTAACTTGAAGTGATGACAACGACGTGTATTGAGGACCCAATAAGCTTCATGGACGTGTAATTAAGACTAAGTAATGCGTTGATGAAGTATAAGAACCTTCACTTCAATCGATTTTTTCTAAAAGAACTGAACGTATCAAGCAAATGAGGTTACTGTTACATGACTTGTGGTTAGAACCTAAGTTATCCATTCACCTTCAATGTTTTAACTTGAAGTGATGACAACGACGTGTATTGAGGACCCATAAGCTTCATGGACGTGTAATTAAGACTAAGTAATGCGTTTGATGAAGTATAAGAACCTTCACTTCAATCGATTTGTTCCAAAAGAACTGAACGTATCAAGCAAATGAGGTTACTGTTACATGACTTGTGGTTAGAACCTAAGTTATCCATTCACCTTCAATGTTTTAACTTGAAGTGATGGACAACGATGGTTTTGAGGACGATATTGAGGACCCAATAAGCTTCATGGACGTGTAATTAAGACTAAGTAATGCGTTTGATGAAGTATAAGAACCTTCACTTCAATCGATTTGTTCCAAAAGAACTGAACGTATCAAGCAAATGAGGTTGACTGTTACATGACTTGTGGTTGGAACTGATGCGAACCTCGGATCGAAAGGACTCGGGCACCCGCACAACCAATGCCGGAAATAATTCTAAGGAACGCCTTTTGTGATTCATGAATCTAAAAGTAAGGAAACTAAGACCCATCGAAGAATCGATTGGAAACCCTATTATCAAAAACAGAGGCTGGATCCCGAGCCACACCGGTTGGCTGAACCAAAGCTATCAAAAACAGAGCTTGACCCGGACCAAACTCGTGGTAGAACCAAAGCTATCAAGCGAGATTATTCCAACGGACTTGAAGAAGATCGTTGTTCTTCGCAAAGAACCAAAGAGAAATCCTCTCTAAAAACTCAATTTTTATTCAAACTTCTTCTTTATTAAATTATATTTTCCATTAAATAGGCCTACACCTTAAACTAAATTAATAATAATAAAAACGATAATTAAAATAAATAACTACTAAAATCGTGAGATACTGATCTTGTCCCATCAGATCTCTCTCACGTTTTGATATTTGATTGATTTGAGTAGAATTTTGTCGGATAAATCTTTTCCCACGAGAATTGTATGAGTTTTGCAGTGTTTTGCATGTGACCTTTTGATCTTCCCTCGTATATGCATGTGCTTGGCGCTGTCCCTTTCATTAATTCTACATGTGCATGTGCATGGCACGTGTTTTAATTCTACATGTGCATGTGCGTCGCACCCCTTTTCTTTCAAAAGATCTTCCATATCTTGGCTCCTCTTGCTCTTGTCTTGGGCCACACCGATCTTCAATTGGAAGCTATTCTTGGCTTTTGACTTGGTCTCACTTTGGCGTCCATCATAAACCAAGTAATTTGGATCCTATCTCTTTCCCACCCACCACGTGAATCTTTATCCTCTTTTACTTTTTGTGGATCTCTACCTTCTCTCTCCAATCCATTGTGATTTGTGGCGCCCTCCGTGCTTGTGGGTCTTATTTTTGCAGTTTGTGGGGCCCCCTTCCATGCATACCAAGCTCTTTATTTTTATAGTCTCCTGCTTTTGTTGTGATCGCTTCTTTTCCTCGTGTTTCCACGACTACCCTGTGACAGCTTTGTTCGTTGGACCGTCCTTTATCTTCTAATGATCATGGTCCTTGAATTGATATTTAATTATCGCTTCTCGGTTCACATCAGAACCTAAGTTATCCATTTCACCTTCAATGTTTTAACTTGAAGTGATGACAACGACGTGTATTGAGGACCCAATAAGCTTCATGGACGCGTAATAAGACTAAGTAATGCGTTTGATGAAATATAAGAACCTTCACTTCAATCGATTTGTTCCAAAAGAACTGAACGTATCAAGCAAATGAGGTTGACTGTTACATGACTTGTGGTTAGAACCTAAGTTATCCCTTTCACCTTCAATGTTTTAACTTGAGGTGATGAGAACGACGTGTATTGAGGACCCAATAAGCTTCATGGACGTGTAATAAGACTAAGTAATGCGTTTGATGAAGTATAAGAATCTTCACTTCAAGCGATTTGTTCCAAAAGAACTGAACGTATCAAGCAAATGAGGTTTACTGTTACATGACTTGTGGTTAGAACCTAAGTTATCCATTTCACCTTCAATGTTTTAACTTGAAGTGATGACAACGACTTGTATTGAGGACCCAATAAGCTTCATGGACGCGTAATAAGACTAAGTAATGCGTTGATGAAGTATAAGAATCTTCACTTCAATCGATTTGTTCCAAAAGAACTGAACGGATCAAGCAAATGAGGTTGACTGTTACATTACTTGTGGTTAGAACCTAAGTTATCCATTTCACCTCCAATGTTTTAACTTGTAGTGATGACAACGATGTGTATTGAGGACCCAATAAGCTTCATGGACGCGTAATAAGACTAAGTAATGCGTTTGATGAAGTATAAGAACCTTCACTTCAATCGATTTGTTCCAAAAGAACTGAACGTATCAAGAAAATGAGGTTGACTGTTACATGACTTGTGGTTAGAACCTAAGTTATCCATTTCACCTTCAATGTTTTAACTTGAAGTGATGACAACGACGTGTATTGAGGACCCAATAAGCTTCATGGACGCGTAATAAGACTAAGTAATGCGTTTGATGAAGTATAAGAATCTTCACTTCAATCGATTTGTTCCAAAAGAACTGAACGTATCAAGCAAATGAGGTTGACTGTTACATGACTTGTGGTTAGAACCTAAGTTATCCATTTCACCATCAATGTTTTAACTTGAAGTGATGACAACGACGTGTATTGAGGACCCAATAAGCTTCATGGACGCGTAATAAGACTAAGTAATGCGTTTGATGAAGTATAAGAATCTTCACTTCAATCAATTTGTTCCAAAAGATCTGAACGTATCAAGCAAATGAGGTTTACTGTTACATGACTTGTGGTTAGAACCTAAGTTATCCATTTCACCTTCAATGTTTTAACTTGAAGTGATGACAACGATGTGTATTGAGGACCCAATAAGCTTCATGGACGCGTAATAAGACTAAGTAATGCGTTTGATGAAGTATAAGAACCTTCACTTCAATCGATTTGTTACAAAAGAACTGAACGTATCAAGCAAATGAGGCAGACTGTTACATCACTTGTGGTTAGAACCTAAGTTATCCATTTCACCTTCAATGTTTTAACTTGAAGTGATGACAACGACGTGTATTGCGACCTGCTCGAACCCTTTGGGTGCAAAACCTTAGAAAACCATCAAAAGATGGAAAAAGAAACCACCAAAAACTAAGAAATAGAGTATGTGATCGAGAGAAACCCTGTAGGAAACTATGTCCTAAAGACCCCAACTCCTAAATGGAAACAACCCAATTTGATCAATTTTGCTGAGTTTGTTTGGTTTTCATTAAGAAACAAAGAGGCGAATCCTCTCACAATGCATTCACAAAAATTAAATAGTGGGTCCTTTTACAAAGATTAACTGGCCCCTTATTATAGTGGCATAAAAGAAACCCTAAAAAACAAATAACCCAAAAATAGCCAAATCATTTGGCCCATAAACCATGTCTTTGGGCATGGAAAACCACTAGATTAGCAAAATATAAACTTGAAACTAAGCAAGCAAATACCAAATCGGCCATAAAGTCATATATCTTCAAGCTGAATTCCCTCATTAGCTTCGCTACGTGGTAATAAGTTGAAACTTCCTTATTCATTTTGAGCAATATTTTCAACCCAAAGTTAAGTTTGAATAGCTTTGAAAGCTTAGCCGAGTCTTGTTCAAGGAACTGTGGTTAGGTTGCTCTCTTGCCATTGAGTATCCTTGATTTGCTTCATAGATCCACTCTCCGCTTCCATTCCCTCCCTCCTCAAAAGGTCGACCTCGACACGACCAGCTCATCCATCCACCGGGTAGCTATGAATTTTTCTCAAACTAATTTCTACCCCCCCATGTTGTAGATAACGTGACGAAGTTGTGTATGTTTTGCCCATCGTAATCTATACGCACCGGCACAGCACTTGTGTCTGCACTCCTTTCCCACCTTCGTCACCCCATTTTACTTGGAATGGCTCCAGCATCGACGCGTTGGGAGCAATACTTGGATAGCTTGCCTTTAGGGAACACTTCGACTTTTCAGGCAGGCACCCAAACCAATCACCCTTTCAACCAATTATTTTCTTCCTTATAACTTAGTGCAACCTTTGGTTTCTTTTCTAATGTGAGCAGACCTTTGCTATGGACTGGTTTCACAAGTTCTGCTTCTTTTTGCCATTCAGACTATCAATTCATTCACATGTACGCAATCAAATCCAAAGGAGGTGGTGGATTCATAACCATATACGATTTCAAAAGGTGAAAAATGTGTGTGCTTGTGACCGTTCGTGTTATATGAAAAATCAACATGGCAAACATTCTCCCAAGACTTTCAAGTTTTACCTACAAAACCATGCGCAATACCTGTAGGAGTGTTCGATTAACAACCACAGTTTGTACATCCGCTTTGCGGATGACCCTTGTAGAAAAGAGAAGTTTCGTCCTAATTACCCCATAAAACCTTCCAAAAGTAACTTAGAAATGTCACATCTCTATCTGATACAATAAACTTAGGAACACCATGTAAACGCACAATACTCGAAAGAAAAGATTTGCAATGAGGTGTAGCATCATCAGCTTGTGACAAGCAATGAACTGGCCATTTTGTAAATCTATCCACAACCACCAAGACAGATCATGTCCATTCTATATTCTAGGCAATCCCAAAACAAAATCCTAGACTAATAGCCTCCAGGCTCACTAGGAACAGGAGCGGAGATATAAAACCATAGGCGTGATCTTAGATTTTGCATGTCTACTGTCAAACAACAATCACAAAAACGTACAACATCCTTTCATTTTGGCCAATAAATGCTCATTTAAAAGGTCAAGTGTACGTTAGTTCCAAAAATGACCCACAAAACTCCACAACTGAGCTTTCATGCACTAAAATTCCGCATAGAAAGAACTTACTGGAAGCAAAAGTTTATTTTCCGTAAACAAAACTTATCATGCTTAGTAGAAAAATCCAAATCCCCTTTTAACACATAAACCATATACTTAGCAAAATCCAAATCATTCTCATACGATCAATTAAAGTAAGAACCCCATCATTTTACACTCACGAATTCAATAGAGCGTACCGGCGAGAAAGTGCATAGGCCAACAACTTCTCCTTGCCTTGTTTATACTTTATTACATATGAAAGTCTCTATAAAAACTGCATCCACATGGCTGCCTTTGTTTAACTATTTTAACTTTTCAAATGACGCAAGGCTGATGATCAGTGTGGATACTGAACCTTGGGCCATAATAAGCTGCCTGTTTCCACAAGATCGAACCAATGCAATAACTACTATCGGTATGTTGGATAATCAATGCAGCTCCAATACTTATCACGAAAGACGCTTATAAGGACGTTTGCTTGTATTAAAAAAGCTCCAAATTCCAAAACCCCAAAACTGAAGATCACACTTAAGCTCAAAGCAACAGAAAAGTTACGGCAACGCTAGGAAACTGGTGCAGTACACAAGTTTTCTTTTATAGTCAAAGACTTACTTGTTCTTCTCCCAATAAAAATAAACATTCTTTTAAATAACGTCAGTGAGGGGTGCAGCAATGGTGCTGAAGTTCGTAACAAAAGCTCTATAAAATGAAGCCAAACCTATGCAAACTCTTACCTCCTTGATTCACTTAGGTGTTGGCCATCCATGATTGCCGTAATCTTTCCTTGTCTACCTTTATACCATCAGCACTAATCATAACCATGAAAACACACTATCCAAACAGAACACACACTTTTGAAAGGTTAGCATACCCTTTTGGTTCTCTAAGAACATCAAGTACACATGTAACATGTTTAGCATGCTCATCAACAGGACGACTATAAATCAATATATCTCAAAGACAAAACAAAAAATTCCCATATGAATGCTCTTAAAAACTTAAATTCCTTAAAATGCATGAAAGTGCTAGGTGCATTTGTTAAACCAAAAAGCATAACTAGCATGGCTACAAGCCAAACTTGGTTTTAAATGCTGTTCCATTCATCTCCTTCTCTCAGATCCCTAATTGATGATACCCACTTGTAAGACGATTTTAAAAATGTTTGAATCAGCACCTCTTCTAACAAGTCATCTAAAGAGGTATGGATAGGATACTTGACCGTGTGGTGTTTATACTCCGAAATCAACCCCCACAACACATTCGCCAAACATCCATCTTTTTTTGGAACTAGAAGAAACTGGGTAATGCACATGGGCTCATACTCTCCGTACGAATCCTTTAGCATTAGCTCTTCCACTGTCTCTGCAATCTTTTGGCTCCTCGGATTACTTCGATAAGCTGGACGGATTAGGAATAACAGCTCCTGGAACAAATCTTCTGGTGCGCGATACCCTTACTGGGTAGGTAATCCAGCCGGCGTATCTTCAGGAAACACAATCTTCATAATCCTGTAACAAAGAAAACAAAGTGGGGGGGTGGGGGGGGGGGGGGGGGGGGGGGGGGGGGTGGGGGGGGGGTGGGACATAGGCACAGCAAGAAACATCAAAAGTTAGATAATTCTCCTTAGCCCTAAGAGTAAGATATGCTGCCTTGCAATAGCTGTTCTTATTTCTCTCTCTTCATATATAGATAGCACATCTTTTTTGTTCTTATCCTTACCACTCTGTTTCTTTCATTTTCAATCATTCTGATTTTCTCTCACCTTTCTCTCGTTCTTCCATTCTTATTTTCACTCCTAGTTTCTCTCTATTTCCACTACATTTTTCTCTCCACTTGAAGACGTTAGTTGATCCTCTAGAACTTGTATGGGTGACCAAATGGAACAAGTGTGGCATAAACTCTTCCTTCCTTTTCAAAAAGTATATCGATTCTGAATCAGAGGGCTAACCTTTCGATTGTTATTGCACGGTATTCTTCCCACCAAAGATATGACCAGCCTGCCTTGGAAACTACATACATAAAATCTCATCTGATAACTTCCAATGGAAAAAGGAGAATCAACAACTGTTTACTAACCTTCCATTTCTCCACATTACTTAACCATTGCAATCTGTAGGGTTTAGGTGTGCGTGATCAATGGAAGCTTCAATTTCTCTACTAAACTCGTAATGGCCACATTGGTACAACTTCACACATCAATTATCAAACTGCAAAACCTTAATTACGTGACATCGAGTATGAAAAATATTCGCTCTTTGATGTTCTTGTCACCCATTTGACTTGTGAAGCAGAGCACGACGAAATACTTAAAATTGCTCTTCTACAGCATACCATCCCTCATTAGCTTGTTGTCATCATCAATTCGGTGTACATAGTCTCCTTTCACCTCACTAGCTATCTCTTCATCTTCTTGCAATAACATTACGCGCCTAGTGGGACATTCCCGAGGGCGATGTGGACCTAAACCCAACACTTGTAGCATTTAATGATCCGGACTTCTACTAGATGGCCTCATCTTTAGGTGATGATTGACGGCACTCTGTTTTAAACATAGGTTTGCTCGAATTAGGTTTAGAGTTGGAGTTTGTCGCCTTTGTAGTCCATACTCAAAAAACTAGGTGATCTAAACCAAAACACTTGTAGCATTTTAAAATCCAGACTTCTACTAGTTGGCCCCCATCTTTAGGGCTGATTTAGGCACCTTCTTTTTAAACATAGGTTGCCATCAAATTAGGTGTAGAGTTGCGTTGTCGCCTTTGTCGTCCCTACTCCAACTTGGCCTAGAACTGATCCCACATGTTCTTTGTGCCCCGTTAAATTGTGAGTTGTCGTCACACGATAGTGTGTACTAAATCTTCCAACTCCACAAAATGAGCCACTCCACTACGTGGCTATACCTGTGTAACCAGTTAGAAATTGGGCTGCCATTGGTAACCTCTCTGTACTCACTCAATATCGAATTGGTCATTACTAGTCTCCATCTATTTGTGATACAATCTCGACGGATCTAGACACTTGAAACAGCCCTTGAACTTGCGATGTAGGTCTATATAATAATGATCAGGAAACAAACCGGTTTCCCATCAAAAAACTTTTAACTCATTCACAGTCTACACGTCTTGCCCCATCCTCCTGCGAGAGGACACTAATTGTCCAAAAAGATATTGCCCATCGTCACCAAAATCAGTCACGGCAAAATACCTTTTTCTCCTCAGAATAGTGATGACAATAAAAAACAACCCATTTCTTTTTCCTTACTCATAAATAAACCTCTGGATTCGATTTACCTTAAAATATGATGGTTGAATTTCATATAAAGAATGTTCACAGCACAAAACATTTTTCACCGTTTGAAAACGTATGGTTTTAAATCCACCAAACTCCTTTGGGTTTGCTTGGAGACTTGTGAATGAAATTGAGAGTATGGATGGAAACAAGAAGCCAGAACTTTTGAAACGCATCCATGCAAAAGTTCATGAGCACATTGAGAAAAGAAACAAACAGGTTGCTGCTCGAGTTAATAAAGGAAGAAAAAAGTTGTTTTTGAACCGGGTGATTGGGTTTGGGTGCATATGAGAAAGGAAAGTTTTCCCGAAAAAGGCGATCAAAATTAGCTCCACATGGCGACGGGCCATTCCAAGTTTTGAAAATGATCAACGACAATGCTTACTCATTGGATCTACGAGGCGAACATAACATTTCTTCTACTTTTAATGTTGCTGATTTATCTCCCTTGATGTAGGATTTGATTCGAGGTCGAATCCTTTTGAGGAGGGAGGGAATGATAGGCTTGAAGAGGTGGATTCTATAGAAGCAAATCAAGAGGATACATCAATGGTAAGAGGATTATATACAACTACCACAAGGTCCATTGACAAGAGCTCGAGCTAAAGCATTTCAAAAGGCTATTCAAAACTTACTTTATGTTGAAAAGATTGCTCAAATGAAGAAGGAAATTTTCAACGTTATTACCACACTTATCGAAGCCTTAAATGAAGAGAATTTAGCTTGAGAAGATATATTACTTTATGGGCCGATTTGGTATTTGGCTTTCTTAGTTCAAGTTTATTATTTTTAGTGTTTTTTCCATGCCCAAAGACTTGTGTTAATGGGCCAAACGAATTTGGGCTATTTTTGGGTTATTTTAGGGTTTCTTTATGCCTACTATAAAAGGGGCAAGTTTATCTTTGTAAAAGAAGCTATTATTTTTTGTGAATGCATTGTGAGAGTATTCTCCTCTTTGTTCTTGAATGAACCAAACCAAACTCAGCAAGAATTGATCAACTTGTTGTTCATTTAGGAGTTGAGGTTTTTAGGACATAGTTTCCTACGGGTTTTCTCTTCGATCACCTACTCTATTTCTTAGTTTCTTTCCTTCTTGTGAGGGTTCTAAGGGTTTGCACCTAAAGGGTTCGCATCAAATCGACTTTCCTTTCCCATTCCAAATAGGCTTCGGGATCACTTTTCCCTTGGAAGACTGGGATGTTAACCTTGATATCGCTAAGATCTCCATCCTCTCGATCGTTCCATCGTATCTTTCCTTTCGATATGGTTTTTCATCATGGTCATAGTAGTAGGCAAACTTTTGCCCACGAGGATTGGTAGGTGACGGTATCTCCAAACGTTCCATCCTTCGATTAAGAGCCTCGTATTGATCGTGTATGGCCCTCATGAACATTTTTATATCAATCTCATTCTCCTCTCCGCTCATGATTCCAAATTTTTTTTTTTAATAAATAACGCAAAAAAGGTAAATTGCGAAATAAAAATCTAAATAACTGAATTGAAATGCAAAAATTTAAATGACTGAATTGAAATACGAAAATTTAAATGACTGAATTGAATACAGAAATTTAAATAACTGAATTGAAATGCATAAATTTAAATGGACCTCTCCTCTCCCTCACGTGTTTACACTCGTTCAATGTCACTTCACTCGTGTTTCGCTCGAAATTTTGACTTTTATAAGATAATCTCACACTCTTGCCTTTTACCACTCAATCTCTTCTTTAGGTTCTTAAAGTTAGAACCCAATCAAGATGTAATCCAACAAGTATAACGTGAAAATTTCAAACTTTCAAACTTAAAATCCAACTTTTGAGAATAGATTAAAGTCAAACCACTAAAGGTGTTTGCTAGAATCGATCTTTGGATATAACGTTTTGAGAAGCTTGAATAGTTTCCGGTTGTGAATCCTCGATACTAATGAGGTCTCACGAATTTTTTGAAACCCGGCAAACTTACAGAATAGAAATCCGACTTGAGATTCGGATGCTAGGGTTCGAGACAAGCAAAGATATGTCTTTCTCGATTGGTCGTACAAAAAGAGTTTCTCGTTATTAACAAACAAGAGCACCTTTTTTTTTTTTTTTTTGAATTTTCGGAATTTTTTGTTTTGAAATAAAACGAAAGTAAAGAATCAAAAGGTTTTGTGGGAAGAAAAGAAGAATAACGAGAACAATAAAGATAGCTTCTCTAAATCGAAAAACCTTCGCTCTGATACCAAATGATGCGAACCTAAGATATTAGAGATCTTAGACCCAACACGCAATACGGAATTCAAAGGGAATAATGCCTTTATTGATTCGAAAGAATAAGAAGAAGGAACTTGACCCCAATCGATAGATAGCGATGGAACCAAAGTTATCAGAAAAGTAGCTAGACCCAAACCAAACTCGCTGGTTGAACCTAAGCTATCAAGTTCGATCTTTTCAAGAATACACTTGAAGAAGATCAAGTTCTAATCCAAGAACTCAAGAAGAGAATTATAAGGATCTCACCTCAAAGCAAAAGCTTAATAAAAACCAAATTCATTCAAAAAGTCCTTAAAATCTATTACAAGCCTCCCTTAAATAGGCAAAGGGATAAAACTAATAAGGTAATAACATAATTAAAAATAATCAAAATATCCTAATTAGACAATAGAAAAGTTTCTAAAAATAAGCGAAGGAAAATTGGAAAGTGGTGCAAGTGGATGGTGGCCGCGGAACTTAGGTTTAACTAACGTGAGTCTCGAGCTTAATTCAGATTGTGGGCCTAGCCCAATGGTGTGGCATTTGAAGTTAAAATCTCTTGGGCTAGAGTAGTGCAATGTTGGGTGACATGTGGGAAGTCTTTATTTTTGAGACATCATTTTGGGCTTTGTTTTGGGCTTCTTTTCCAGTTCTTGCTTCTTCATCAACACTTAGTAATATTATTGCTCGTTGCACATTTTTTGATGATTCCTTTTCTTGGATGTCTTTGATTAAAATTTGTAGTCTTTTGTTTATTTTCTTTGTTCTTGATCTCGTCATTGGTCCTCCTATGTTCATCAATGGATCTTGGCTCTCTATTGCTTCTTGATTATCCTTAGTTGCTCCTTTGACTACATCAGGGTTACCAAGAACTAAGAATGGGAAATATTCAATTTTTGTTGTTGTGGATAGATTTTCAAAGATGACACATTTTATCCCATGTAATAAAACAGATGATGCCACTCATATAGCTCAGTTATTCTTTAAAGAAGTAGTTCGTCTTCATGGTGTTCCAAAAACAATAGTGAGTGATCGAGACGCTAAGTTTCTTAGCCATTTTTGGCGAGTTCTGTGGGGTAAGTTAGTGACAACTTTGCTATTTTCTACTACTTGTCACCCACAAACCGATGGACAAACCGAGGTAGTAAACAGGACCCTGGGAACTCTTTTACGAGCAGTAATAAAGAACCATTTAAAATCATGGGAAGATTGTATTCCTTTTATTGAGTTTGCTTACAATAGAACAATGCATTCTTCTACTTCTTATTCTCCTTTTGAAATTGTTTATGGTTTTAATCTGTTAACTTCATTGGATTTACTTCCATTGCCTATTAATGAGACCATTAGCCTAGATAGGAAGAAGAAGGCAGAATTGGTAAAGAAACTTCATGAAGACGCACGTCAGCATATCATCAAAAGGAATAAGCAAGCTGCTGCCCATGCAAACAAAGGAAGAAAGCATATCACTTTCAACAAGGAGATTTGGTTTGGGTTCATTTTCGTAAAGAACGTTTCCCTAACAAAGAAAGTGTAAACTCAATCCTCGTGGAGATGGACCATTCCAAGTTTTGGAAAAGATTAATGATAATGCTTATATCATTGATCTACCAGCTGATTATCAAGTGAGTGCTACTTTTAATGTAACTGACCTCTCTCCTTTCTATGTAGGTTCAGATTCGAGGACGAATCCTTTTCAAGAGAGGGAGAATGATGTGGGCAAGGATGGCATTGAAGAAGAATTGGGCCAAGAAGAATACTTAATGGAATTGAAAATACCAAATGGACCTATCACTAGAGCTCGGGCCAAGAAGCTTCAAGAAGAAGTCCAAAATAACTTATTTCAAGAACCAAGACCACTGGAAGAAATGGGCTTTAAAGTTATTAATGTGTTACAAATACAAATGAAGTTTGATTTGGCCCAAATGATCACCAATTCAGCATAGAAGGCTCTAGAAGGAGTAATTTTGAAGTGACATCTACTAGGCATTTAATATTGTCATAGAGAAGGCCAAAGGGTGTTTTGATGGTTTCCAAAGAAGGCTGAACCTAGTCCATATTAGTAGCAAAGTTCTTTCTTATGTCTTCAAGGCTATTTAATGTCTATTCTAGACTATTCTTGTAAGCCTATAAATACTTGGGAGTTCTTCATTGTAAGACTACTCGAATAAATGTATCTTGTGAGAATTTCCTCCAAACTGTTCTTCTGTAGAACTACGGAAATTTCAAGTGCAACCACTTGATTTCCACCCTATAAATTGGTTCTTGCTCTTCTTGCAACGGGGTCACTATTCCTTTCTTGATACTATGTTTCTGGTTGTCATATAACCACGGGGTCATTAGTCCTAAACTTTGAAACACTATTGGGCACTCTGACTTGATTCCATCTATTTGAGTTGGGTCCTCACAACCAGTTTGTTTGAGGTTTGCATCATTACTAAGACTTAATTACGCGTCCATGAAGCTCCTTGGGTCCTCAATACACGTCGTTCTCATCACTTCAAGTTAAAACATTGAAGGTGAAATGGATAACTTAGGTTCTAACCACAAGTCATGTATAGTCAACCTCATTTGCTTGATACGTTCAGTTCTTTTGTAACAAATCGATTGAAGTGAAGGTTCTTATACTTCATCAAACGCATTACTAATTCTTAATTACGCGTCCATGAAGCTTATTGGGTCCTCAATACACGTCGTTCTCATCACTTCAAGTTAAAACATTGAAGGTGAAATGGATAACTTAGGTTCTAACCACAAGTCATGTAAAGTCAACCTCATTTGCTTGATACGTTCAGTTCTTTTGTAACAAATCGATTGAAGTGAAGGTTCTTATACTTCATCAAACGCATTACTAATTCTTAATTACGCGTCCATGAAGCTTATTGGGTCCTCAATACACGTCGTTCTCATCACTTCAAGTTAAAACATTGAAGGTGAAATGGATAACTTAGGTTCTAACCACAAGTCATGTATAGTCAACCTCATTTGCTTGATACGTTCAGTTCTTTTGAAACAAATCGTTTGAAGTGAAGGTTCTTATACTTCATCAAACGCATTACTAATTCTTAATTACGCGTCCATGAAGCTTATTGGGTCCTCAATACACGTCGTTCTCATCACTTCAAGTTAAAACATTGAAGGTCAAATGGATAACTTAGGTTCTAACCACAATTCATGTAATAGTCAACCTCATTTGCTTGATACGTTCAGTTCTTTTGGAACAAATCGATTGAAGTGAAGGCTTTTATAATTCATCAAAATCATTAATAAGTCTTAATTTTGCGTCCATGAAACTTATTGGGTCCTCAATACACATTGTTCTCATCACTTCAAGTTAAAACAATGAAGGTGAAATAGATAACTTAGGTTCTAACCACAAGTCATGTAACAGTCAATCTCATTTCCTTGTTACGTTCAGTTCTTTTGTAACAAATCGATTGAAGTGAAGGTTCTTATACTTCATCAAACGCATTACTAAGTCTTAATTACGCATCCATGAAGCTTATTGGGTACTCAATACACGTCGTTCTCATCACTTCAAGTTAAAACATTGAAGGTGAAATGGATAACTTAGGTTCTCACCACAAATCATGTAACAGTCAACCTCATTTACTTGATACGTCAAGTTCTTTTCAAACAAATCGTTTAAAGTGAAGGTTGTTATACTTCATCAAACGCTCTGCTAATTCTTAATTACGCGTCCATGAAGCCTATTGGGTCCTCAATACACGTCGTTCTCATCACTTCAAGTTAAAACATGAAGGTGAAATGAATAACTAAGTTTCTAACCACAAGTCATGTAAGAGTGAACCTCATTTGCTTGATACGTTCAGTTCTTTTGAAACAAATCGTTTGTAGTGAAGGTTCTTATACTTCATCAAACGCATTACTAATTCTTAATTAAGCGTCCATGAAGCTTTCTGGGTCCTCAATACACGTCGTTCTCATCACTTCAAGTTAAAACATTGAAGGTGAAATAAATAACTTAGGTTCTAACCATAAGTCATGTAAGAGTCAACCTAATTTGCTTGATACGTTCTGTTCTTTTGGAACAAATCGATTGAAGTGAAGGTTCTTCTACTTCATCAAACACATTACTAAGTCTTAATTAAGCGTCCAAGAAGCTTATTGGGTCCTCAATACTTGTCGTTCTCATCACTTCAAGTTAAAACATTGAAGGTAAATGGATAACTTAGGTTCTAACCACAAGTCATGTACTAGTCAACCTCATTTGTTTGAGACGTTCAGTTCTTTTGAAACAAATCGGTTGAAGTGAAGGTTTTTATACTTCATCAAACGCATTACTAGTTCTTAATAAGCGTCCATGAAACTATTGGGTCCTAACACACGTCGTTCTCATCACTTCAAGTTAAAACATTGAAGGTGAAATGGATAACTTAGGTTCTAACCACAAGTCATGTAACAGTCAACCTCATTTGCTTGATACGTTCAGTTCTTTTGGAACAAATCGATTGAAGTGAAAGTTCTTATACTTCATCAAACGCATTAATAAGTCTTAATTTTGCATCCATGAGTGTAATATCCGGCTCGTACGGATTTTTAGAACATTATTATTTTATTATATAATGGTATTTTTGGTAAATATGTCAAATCAGATCTGTTCCCGAAAAGAAAGCGTCATTACGATCCTTATAATTAATAGGAGTTTTAAGGAAATTATGGGAATTTTCAGAGATTAAACGTTATATTCCGAGTAAATACGTTTCTCGTAATGTAAAAGACGTTCTCGTAAAAATAGCAAACGAGGTCCAATTTGCAAACGGACAGTTTTGTTAAATCCCAATAATAAGTTGGACTTATTGGCAAAATGTGGAAAGTTGGAAAAATCAAATCGTTGGACGATTAATGAACCGAATGACGAAGATTATATAAAATCAAGAGAAGGGTATTTTAGTAATTTGCCAAATCAAATTTTATAAAATAACCTAAATCTATCTCTTTTCTTCATTCTCCTTCATTCTGCGATTTCCAGAGAGCAAACCCTCTCGGCTTCTCCTCTGCCGCGGCGATTTCCTCCAATCCGACCTCCGTTCGTTCCGTTTCCTTCACGTTTCCTCCTCCAATCGACGCTCTAGGTATGGATCTATAGTTTTTAGACGTTTATTTCGAGTTTTACGGAGTTATACGTTTAGGGTTGTTTTCGATTAAAAACGCGAATTATGGCACGTAATTAATAGGTTAGCCGTTATTAAGTATATACTGTACGTATTTGCGTTATTAGACGAAGTTAAATCGAATTGTGAAAATGTTAAAAATTAGGAATTTTCGAGATTTTAGGAATAACTCGTAAATTGGAATTTGCGGTGCTGAGCGCGAATTGCTCGAATAATAGCCCAATGAATTGGATTTGAGCTATAGGAAGTTTCCTTAGTTAACGTTTTGTAAATTTGGACGATCGATAGCTTAAACTCGTTTTAACGTCGATATGTGTTTTGCTTCAGACAAACAACGCTCGTGGACGGAGCTGAGCTGCTTTGGACACGAGGTAAGTTCTCGTGATCTTCTTTGGCCGATTGGCCTACACCGTACGTCGAATGTCGTCTCGAGGAGTTTTGGAGATGCGTTTGTTTAATTGTATTTGGCTTGGGTAGCTAGGTTTTAGGAGTTTATAGTTTACGCTTTACAGTCTTGATGGTACATATTATTGCTTGTTTACTGTATGATATTGAACTAGTTCACGCATCACTTGTTTTAAAGAAAAGCATGAAAATGAACTTCCGCACAGAGTTTAAAGATAACGTAAAGCATAGCACTGGCCGAAAGGCGTATTGAGCATAGCATTGGCCGAAAGGTGTATTGGCCGAAAGGCGTATTGGCCGAAAGGCGTATTGGCCGAAAGGCGTATTGGTCACGCGAGGTGGGGCTCAGGCACGGCTGTACGTGTTGTAAGCGTGCACCGCCTCTAGCTGGAAAGAGTAGTCCGCCCGCTGGATGAGCTCTCTCTGGTTAGAGGGATAGGAATCTCGGTGACACAATTGAGCATTGCATAGTAAGATAAAATAAGCATGATTGACCCGTGGGACAGTATGTATAGATTTTGAGGATTTTAAGTTATTTTGGATAGAATAGGAAAATTGTATAGAAATTATAGGATGTTTGGTACTGGTAGTTGATAGGTTTTATGTTTAGTGTTTTCAAATGTTGATGAGGACCTCAAGACGGATACATTACAACTGGATGGACCAATAACGAGAGCCAAGGCAAAGCAGATCAAGGAGCAAATGAGCACATTTGGTCCGTCAAATCTTACCTCAAGAAGGAATTGCGTTCAGAAGCAAGAACCAGAGATTGTTCTCTTAATCCAAGCTGTTTTGGGATGATTTTTTATGTCATTTTCGTTTGATTTATTTAGTTAATTCGATTGTCGTTTTTAGGGTTTAAAAAGTACTTGTCGATGTCAAGTCCTAAGTTGTCATTATTTTAGCAATGTCATTATTTTAATTAAGAGTTACAAGGACAAGATAGTAATTTTGGTTCTTGAAACCCTAGCATGAAGGGGTGTTTCATGCCTATAAATTCACTTCCTAGTTGAATAAAAAGGGTATTCAGGTTTTTATCTAATTGTGAGAGAATTTTTCTAGTTTCTTGAAGAAACTCCGACCTTATCAAGGTTCTCCTTGTGGCGTTCAAAATTTGACTTATCAACGAACAGGCATATTCGTTTGTGGCGTCCTCCTTATTCCAAGGTTCGGAATCTGTATAGATTTCGGGTCAAGGATTTCATCTTCGACCAACTTGTAGATTCTGGGTTTGGGTTAACGACGGACGCCAATATTTTGATCGTGGGCGTCACCGTCACATCGTGGAGTGTTCGCATCATTGGTATCGAGCCAAATCGAGTCGATCAGGTTTATCCCTCCTTCATTTTGTTTGTTCAGAATTTTGTTTCTTGAAGTCATTGAAATCGTTTCAATTTGTATCGTTGATTCGCTCTTCAAACTCTGCATCAAACGAAAACATCGTCTGCATATGAAGAATAGAACGTCGTGTTAGCTTTCCGTATGTGTGAAACTCAAAATCGACTCCTGGTTTGCCTATTCAATTTACATTTTTGTAACTGTCGTCGATTTCGTTCTGGTGTTACTCGAATCTGTTAAAACCATTTTAATCATATCGAATATTTTCTAACCTAAACAAAATTGTAAACATTCTTATGATTGTGAATTAGCGTTTTATCTTTAGATCGTCTGAAACGTCAAAATCGGAATCTTGTTTACTTATTCAAAAGTGAAATTTTGTAACTTGTCAAGGATTGGTGATGCTCAAAAGTATTCGCAGTTTTCATCTGATAAGATTCCGAATGCGAATTATATTCTTTAAGGTGTTAGATGATGATTTTATCATTCCAAATCATACCTGAAAGTAAAATTCGATCTAGTTTGGGCCTAAAACGTTATTGCAGTTTTGTACCGTTCTGTAAATGGGGCAGCAACGCTATAAAGAAAATGGGTGGCAGCGGTCAGCGGTCGATGACAAAAAGGAGAATAGAAAAATGATTGGAGAGAGAAGACACAGGATGCAGAAAATGACAAACAGGAAGGAAAAAGTTAATTTGAAGAGAGAGATTGCTTTTTAATTGAAGCAGTGGAACGAGGATTAGAGGAATAATGGACTTGAGTGAAAAAAGCAAAAATCAGAAAGACTAAAGAGAAATAAATGCATCGGAGAGAGAAACAGTTAGATACACTGGTAGAAAAGGGAGAAACCAAAGGAGGACCATAAAAGGAGATTTCCAGAGGAAGTTGCTTGTGTAGCTCTGGATTGAAGCAGACCACCGAAGCCGTTCTTGGATGCTTTTCTTTCCTCTTATTTTTATTGCAGGATTTTTCTAGAACACAATGGTTTTTAGTTTTATTTATTAGTCTAGTAGCTAAACTCTTATCGTGTTAGGACGATAGTACTCGTTACGGTTTGCGACGATCTTCGATTTTGTTATGTAATTGTCTACTGAACATTATTTGGTGATATTTCTGCAAGTCAGATCATATCGATAGATCGGTTGATGATTCATGTTTATATTGTATGGATAGATAGAATAAATTCTTAGAGCATAAATAATTAATTGGATAACTGTTACAGTGGTTAACATTAATTCAATTGGCAATAAAAATGGGACAATCAGAAATTCAATATTAGACAGTCATTCTAGGTCGAGGAAATTCTATTTGAATTTATCTAGCAATCGAAAGAATCCTAGAATATTTAATGTCTTGCTGTTCATAGGACAGGCGGCAAAGCGTGCCAGGAGCAGCAGTAGTTAATTATCGTAACCGAAGAAATCGATTATGCAAAGACGCTTTATCGTTTTACATGTTTACTCTGATTTACTAGTTTCAATCGTCATTCTACTTTATTTCTATGTATTT
>CM039502.1:84738441-84749567 GCA_022432975.1 Begonia masoniana | reverse complement strand
TATTTCCAACACATTCACAACACTCTATACAACTGTCAATATCTCGGTTTTTATATAATCATATATGATTGAACCACAACTGAACCTACACTCATGTTTGTCAAAACTCCAAAAATGATGTCAGAACTTGACATAACTTCCAGAAAACACATTCTCCAGAGAATACATTTGTCTGAACTGCAGCAACCCCCGTGAGCTCAGCCGCCACTACATCAACTCTCTCTTGAGCCAATGTCGCTCTTCTGGAGAACCAATTACCTTAAACAAAACCAGGGACGTTTAACTATACCTAGAGCTCCATAAGACATCATGCCCGTGATGCACGTTCTATGCATGAACTATTTTCAATACCATGAACATTACATTACTTTCATGAACAGGAAGGATAGTGGGAGGAAGAGCGGCGCAACCAGGAGTACAATGCCACAGAACCTAACAGCAAGTACATTACAAGATGTCGGCCTCGGTCCACACTTAATCATCTATTTTCCATTACATGTTTTATCTTACTAACTTCAACCGTGGTGCAAAAAATAGTTTCCTGACTTTCAGAGAAACCCTTGGGTTGTTTGTGGTGGTTTTGCGGTTTACGGGTTCGGCCTTTCCCGGTCTTTGTGTATGCTGAACCTCATAGACGACGACAGAATAATAAGCCAGGAATTAAAACAAAACACGCTTAACCTAAAACATACCTACGGTTTAAACCTCCCAACAGAAATCCCACAACAGAAAACTAATACCTCCGTAGTGTAGGGTCTTATGGCCACCGATATATATAACTTACCGTTTGCTGCGGATTGAGAGTCTTGAACGTGTTGCCCTTGGGATGCACCAACCATGACTTGCCCAAAGAGGGAAAATCACAGCGCAAATGCTACTAATGCACTTATTAGAATAATGCTTCGACCCTCTATTCAAACTTTAGAAACAAACCACGTGTTTTGCATGTAAAAAACAGTGAGTCACTCCCATTATCGTACCCTCAAACTCCACAAACTCACATTTTACTTATTCCAACTCGTTAGCTTTAGCAATGTTTACCTAGGCGAGAAACAGAAGAAAACTAGTAATCAAGGAGTTCGAAGGGTGTTGTCGCCTGGAAAGAGGAAACAAGGGGAGTGGAAAAGAAGCAGTGAGAAAATGAGAGGTTTCACGTAGGCGGAAGAGAAAAGAAACATGGCTTCTTCACAGTTGCCAGGTGTCACTCAACCATTGCTTCCTCCCACCAACCTTAATTGGCTCCCTATTTTGCCCTTCCATGTTTTGAACCCTAAATTACTATTAGTTCACAAATTGGTTTTGTTACGAATCACACATATTTCAATTGAAAAATCGGCAACTTTGTAAAACACGCATTGTAAAATATTCCCAGTAATCCCTTTAATAATGCAAGGGGAAATATTATATGGAAAAAAAATTTGCCGGAGTTGTACATCCATCCACCTTAACAGAAAGGAATTTTGTCCCCAAAATTGCCGAAGCAAAGAGGTCTAGATATTGGGCCTTAACATTTTGTTGTCTTCTCATGTGGCTTCCCTCCACATTATGATTGCTCAACAAAACCTTTCACCAATGGGACCACCTTGTTGCGCAATACCTTGAGTGAAGTATCAAAATCTGTATTAGCCTTTCTCTCGTATCGTCAGCGTCGGCACTATGATATCAAAGGTCCCACTCCTGTTTCACGATTTGAGTTTGATCTCGACACACACTTTTCTCAGCATCGAAACATGAAGACGTTGTGACACTCCATCCATTGACGCTGGCAACTGCAGCCTGGTAAGCCATATTTCCCACACGCTTCAGATGTAGATAAGGTCCAAGAACTGTGGGCTGAGCTTCCCTTTCTTACCGAATCTCATTACAGCCTTTGAAAGGCGACACTTTCAAGAATACTTCATCGCCCTCAGCAAATCTAAGTCTCTTCTCCTATGGTCTGCGTAACTCTTCTGTCGACTCTGAGCAATTTTTATTCGTTGTTTGATAGCAGCAATCACCTCGGACATCTGCTATAAAAAACTCAGGGCCAATGGTTTGGCTTCTCGACTTCATCCCAAAACAAGGGGATTACACTTCCTGCCTAAAGAGCTTCATGATGGAGGCCATGACGATCGTAGCCCTGGTAGCTATATTATAAGCGAACTCAACTAACGGCAAGGATCTACTCCAAGGAGCATGGATTGCAAACACGCCCGACTAATATATCTGTCTAGTATTTGACTCGTCCTCCGAATGTCCGTCCGTCTGTGGGGAAATGTCGTGTTTGAAATTAACTGGTGCCAAGTGGAGCTTGCAAGCTTTTCCAAAAACGAAAGGGAATCTAGGATCCCGGTCTGAGACGATCGACACCAGACGATTGCCTACAGCTTGACAATCTCTCTAATGATTAGCTTGCATACTGGTACATAGAGAATGTTGTCTTCACGGTAGCAAATGGGCCGACTTCGTCAATCTGTCCACTTGACCAAAAGGCTATTATGGCCTAGCTTTGTCCTTGGAAGGCCGACAACAAAAATCACACGTTTGTTCCTCCAATTTCCATTCCGGGGATCGGGAGGAGGCTGAAGTGTCCCGTTACTTGTTGGACATATCATGCCAAGACTCCACGTATTTGGCTACTTACATTCTTCATATTGGCCACCAGAAATGAAGTTTCAAGTCCCTGATACAACTTGTCCTTCCAGGATGCACAGAGAAAGAAGATGAGGGTGGCTTCAGACAAGATATTTTTCTGTAGCTCTTCATCTTTCGGAACATACCATCTGTCTTTGAACTTCATAATACCATCTCCCAAAAAACTAAAATCAGAAAGAGGCCATAGGTAACTTGCTCACAATATCAGCCATCTCCTTTGAATTAGTCTTCTGAGCTTTCTTAATTTGGTCCAGGACGGTGGGCCGCAGCGTCAAGTCCGCTAGCATGGCCGATAGCCCAGAAACTATCTCCATATCGAACTTCTGAATCTCCCGTCCTCAAAGGCATTTGATACGGCCGACATAGCCGGTTTCAATAGTAGCTGGCGTCCTGCTCAGTGCATTAGCTACCACATTAGCTTTACTAGGGTGGTATTTAATATCAACATCGTAATCTTTCACAAATTCTAACCACACGTCTTTGTCTCATGTTTAACTTTTTCTGGGTAAATATGTACTTCAGGCTTTTGTGATCGGAAAACACCTTACATGATTGTCCGTATGTAACACTCGGTTCTATTAAACCAATTTCTATTCCGTTATTTAATAGTATGCATGTTGTGGAGAAAAATTGAGGTTAATGAGTGACTAAGTAAGGGCCTAGTGGTAAATTGAGAACTTATAATGGATAACCTATTTAAGGAAAGAGGCTTTGTTGATTAATGCACTGTAGCCGCCACCATTTCCCTATCTTTTCCCCCTCGGTCTTCAGCTCAAGCAGCAGAGCTCTCTAGGCGATTTCTTCCTTCGATTTCTCCCAAACTAGGTGAGTTCTATTTCGATTCCTTGCTACATTGGTAGCTATCGATGATAGGGGAGAGTATAAGTGTGAGTTTCGAAAATGCTGTGGGCGAACTAGTTCGGGTCATTGTGGTAAATCGGGAATGCAGAATGAACTAAGCTCCCAACTAGTTTCCTTAAAAATGCTAGCGGTTAGAATGAGATTAGAGGAAGTTTAATGTATGCTCTGTTTATGATTTTAGGATTGAGTAAGCTCTCGAAGTAGCCAATTATGATTTAGGATTGAGTAAGCTCTCGAAGTAGCCAATCACGAGACGTTTTCCAGGAACTAGTAAGTAAAGTATGCATGTGGCCTTCGGGTCTACATCACAAAAACAGTAGGTTGTATGTGTGCTTGAATATCTCTGTAGTCATGCACATCATATTTTGAAAAAATACGAAAGATGAATTTTCATGTATTGGCATGGTAAGGAATGTAATGATCTGCAACAGACAAGCTATTAAGGGAATAATCCACCCCCTTAAAATTATGAAGGGATTATAACTTTGGGAAGATTGATCCACTTCCCAGTGGAATATAGGATCATTATAGCTATTAAGGGAACTAATCCGCCCTTAACTGATGAAGAGGATTATAACGTTGGGGAGAGCTGATCCCCACTCCCAATGGAATCGAGGGATCAGATCATGTGAATGAATGCATATGCAACAGAGATGAGAAAGTAAAAACTGCATATTTAAGAATTTATGGTTTCAGCATTTCATTTCATTATTGCTTACTTACTTAGGCATTAGGCTAATAGATGAGTTTTGTGATGTAGGTGAAGAAGTGACTGCAGGTGTGATTTCTGAGTATGCTGAGGAATAGGCTGGTTTGGGGGAGCACCTTCATGCCTCGACTTGGCGAACTAATGGGGCGGTTTAAACTGATGTCAGTGGATGAAGGTTTAGTGAACCATGATTCAATTTAAATATGTTGAGAGTTTTAGTGACAGTAGTAGTTTCGATGTTTTGGATACAATTTTGAGACTCTTTCTAAGAATGATACTCTGATGGTTTAATAGTGGTCTTACCAAATTTTAGAGTATACACGGATTTATGTAGTTTTGAACGGTGTTAGTAAAAATGCTCAAGTTCTTTTGGTAGTCAGAGTTTTCTTTGTTTATAGTGAAATTGTTTGCTATGGTTTTGTTCTGTTTGTCTATCGGAAGATGTCTTCAGTAAAGCCATCGAATGCTGTCCTTCAGTAAGTCATCGGATGATGTCTTGAGTAAAGCCATCGGATGATGTCTTCAGTAAAGCCATCGGATGATGTCTTCAGTAAAGCCATCGGATGATGTCCTTCAGTGGAAGCCATCGGAAGATATAAGTAAAAAATTTGTCGTTTTGTAAACTGGATGATATTGAGTGTTTTATCCATCGAATGATGAAGGGTAAAGGTCTTTTTTCATTTTGTAACAGGATGATGTCAAGTATTTTATCCATCGGATGATGAAGGTAAAAGTCTTTTGTCGTTTTGTAACCTAGATGATGTTGAGTAATTTTACCTATCGGAAGACGTGAGTAAAAGATTTGTTGTCTTCTGATCGGCAGAGATGCTAGATGAACGAACCATCCGGCTGACGTCATCGGTAGAGCGAGTAGCAAAACTTGTCGTTTGCGATCGGCTGAAGCTGGAAGAATGGACTCCTCTGGCTGACGTCATCGGTGGAAGTCTTCTTCGGTTTTATTTCTGCCCTTGTTTCGTTGACCTTGTTTAGCGGCAGATGCGTTTGACTTTTTACGAATTTGTGAGTATTGTACACTTTAGCTTTCATTCAATAAATTCTTACTATTTAGTTAACCGATTATTCGAACACTATTTTGTAGTTTTACTTAACTTTGCTTTGCTCAAATATTTTCCGCTGCAAGTTTTTATGTCTTTAACAAACGTTTTAAATGTTGACTTTCGAGTGAAGTTTTAAATTGGGTCCAAATTCTTAGTTATGTCTGGGTTATGAGTAATGAACCAGGCTATATATTCGGGTCGTTTACAGTATTGTATCAACGACCATTCAGTTAAACCGTTCAAAAGGATTACTCATCGGTGCCAATCGCTGCATGAAAGTACTTCAACAACTGTAAGTGTTATGTTAACCTTAGCTAATAGATATTTTAAGAGTGTAATTAACCCTGTACAGGAATTTAGTACAATGGCTAGATGTCCAGGGAGACCTAGAGTGCCAGAGAAACGCCCAATGTGAGAGGTGAAGAGGAGCCTAGTGTGATTAGGCAACTGACAGAATTAGTGCGTCCAGCAAACTGATTTGGTGCACCAACAGTCTGATCAACTAGGAGTGCTGTTGAACCGAGAGGTACAAGGAAGTGCCAACTCGGGTTCTAGCAATGAACATTGCTGGAGATAGATTCCGGAGACTGAGACCATCCCACGTTTGATGGCAGTCCTCTGATCCAGTATTGCTGAAGGATGGCTTAGGAAGATTGAAAGTAGTTTAGGTGCGCCCACATGGGGAAGGAGACAAAGGTCATGTTGGCAACATTTCACTTGGTTGGTGAAGCTCAACTCTGGTGGGAAACGATAGAGACCATTACTGATGTTTTTGGCGCGTGCCTTGGTCGAATTTCAGGACATTTTTTATGAGAAGTATTTTAATAGCACTGTCCAGACCGCGAAGAAGTTGGAGTTTTTGAACTTGAAGCAGACAGGTCTGTGGTCCGAATACGTAGGCAATTTGAGTCCCTTGTCCAGGTTTGCTGGACATTTTGCTCACATGGACGAGGACAAGGTGTTCAAATTTGTACATGGACTGAAGCCGGAAATTTACCGAGGAGAGTTAAAATTTTGTGGTATTAAAGGCTTGACATTCAGTGAAGTTGTGTCCACTGCCCTGGAAGTGGAAGAAGAAGCTGAAAGGAAGTGTGCTGAACCAAAAGAGCCCCACGAAAGTTTGTTCAGCCACAACAACAGAGAGGGGGTGAAGAGGCCTAGTGAAGGCCAAAGTAACCAATGGAACCGAGGGAAGAGAGTGAATGATACCAAAAGTTTTTCCCAATGCCCAATAGTTCAAAAGCCACCTGGGTGAGTTGTAGGTTTGGGATGGAAAGTGTTTCATACTGGTGAAGAGATCGGACACACGTACAGGGACTGCGCCCGAAGCCTAGAGTCACCCGATGCTTCAACTGCGGCAAGGTCGTCAATATTAACCGAGACTGCCGGTCTTAAAGAATAGTCCTGCTAAGATAAAGTCCGAGGATATTCTCCATGATGGTGCGGGCGATGATGAAACAGCCTGCTGTTGTGTCAGGTACTCTACTGGTCAACTCTTTACCGCTTTGTATATTGATAGATTCTGGGTGAAACACATCTTCATAGCATCTACATTTGCTAATAAGTTAGATGTAAAGCTTACCCCTACTGAGTATGTGTTTAATGTCGCATTACCCTCTGGTGAACACATGCACTCTAACCGAAGTGATGCTTGATAGTAGGAAACATGAACCTACTTGCAACATCATTGCATGGAAATAATGGGATTTGATGTGGATTCTAGGAATGGACTGGTTGTTTAAGCACCACGCCACAATTGATTGTAGGAACAGGAATAGTTAGTTTCCAACCCCCTAGTAGTTTGAAACATACCTTTCCATGCTCTAAAGAAAGAGTAGAGAAAATGTCTGTTATGACCTCTATAATTATGTACCCTCACCATGCAGAGTAGCTTCTTGGCCAGTGTTGTAGATACACAACTAGTAAGGAAAAGCAACTCCCCCATAATGTCTTGGTTGTCCAAGATTTTCCAAAAGTATTCTAGATGATCTTCCTGGCTTGACGCCGGATAGGGAAAGCAGTTGTGTTGTAGATGTTTATCCAGGCGCGGAGCCTGTATCCAAGAATCCCTATAGACTTGCACCTACAGAGCTCAAAGGAATTAAAAGAAAACAATTTGTGAGCTAATTGGAGCAAAGGGTTTATACGCCCTACGCTTTTCACCGTGGGGTACACCTGTTCTTTGTGGTCAAAAAGAAGGATGGATCAATGGCGTATGTGCATTGATTATAGGGAATTAAATAAGTTAACCATCAAGAACAAGTATCCCTTGCCAAGAATTGATGATTTGTTTGACCAGCTTAAGGGTGCACGAGTTTTCTCTAAGATTGACCTTAGGTCTGGTTACTATCAACTGAAAGTCAAGACTGAAGATATCCCTAAGACAGCCTTTCGTACAAGGTACGTGCATTATGAGTTTTTGGTTATGTCCTTTGGATTGACAAATGCACCAGTAGCCTTTATGGATCTTATAAATAGGGTGTTTCATGAATACTTGGATAAGTTTGTTATAGTGTTTATCGATTATATTTTAATCTATTCCTTTCCAAGGTGAGCATGCTAGGGCAACCTGACCTTGGTGTTGGAAGTATTAAACAGCACCAACTTTACGCCAAGTTTTCTAAGTGTGAGTTTTGGTTGTACCAAGTTCACTTTTTAGGACATATTATCTCTGGGGATGGAATATCTATTGATCCAGCTAAGGTTCAAGCAGTTAAGGAATGACCCCAACCGATGAATGACCCCAACCGAGGAATGCTACAGATATTAGGAGTTTTCTTGGATTTGCAGGATATTATAGAAAATTCATTGAAGGATTTTCGAAAATTGCTACACCCCTTACTAAGTTAACAAGAAATGTGAAGTATATATGGACTGAGGAATGTGAGCATAGTTTTCAGACCTTGAAACAGAAACTGACCAATACTCCAATTTTAACCCTTCCAGTCAAAGATGGTAAGTTTATTGGTCTTGGTTGTGTGTTAATACAGGATGGTAAAGTAATAACTTATGCCTCTAGACAGCTGAAAACACATGAGAAGAATTACCCTAGCACGACTATTAGAACTAGCTGCAGTGGTTTTTGCACTTAAGATTTGGAGGCACTACTTGTTTGGACAAACTTGTGAAATATTCTCAGACCATAAAAGTCTGAAATATATCTTCACACAGAAGAATTAAACATGAGCAACGCCGATGGTTGGAATTGTAAAGGATTATGATTTGAGATTAAATATCATCCCGGCAAGGCAAATGTTGTTGCTGATGCTTTCAGTAGAGTGACAACATCAGCCTCTGCATTGATTCTGGACATACCGATAGCCTTAGAGTCAGAATTCCGAAGATTAAATCTTGAAACAGTGCACAGTGTTTCAGCCATGCTTTCTGCCATATCCTTGAGACCTACCATTCTAGAAAGAATAAAAGAAGCTCAGATAAATGATGATGAGTGCAACAAGTACAAGTTAAACATGGATTCTACGGACAAAACAAATTTTAACTATTTTGCTGATGGAATCCTTAAGTTTAGAAATAGATGATTTGTCCCTGCCGTTAAAGAACTTCGTGATGAGATTCTTTCAGAAGCACATTCTTCTAGATTCTCTGTCCACCCTAGAAGTACAAAGATGTACAAAAGTCTTAGACAACATTATTGGTGGCCAAGTATGAAAAAGAATGTGGGCTAGCATATGTGGAATCGTGCCTAGTTTGTCAACAGATTAAAGCTGAGTATCAGAGACCTGCTGGAATATTACAACCTTTACCAGTTCCCGAATGGAAATGGGAGCAAATAACGATGAACTTTGTGGTAGGATTGCCTAGAACGACTAAGGAACATGATGCAATTTGGGTGATAGTTGACCGTCTAACCAAATCTGCCCATTTTCTACCAATGAAAATGACTTACTCGATGGATCAACTTGCTGAGCTGTATGTGCAAGAGATTGTGAGGTTGCATGGAGTTCCAGGTACCATAATATCAGACCGAGATTCTAGATTCACATCTAAGTTTTGGAAAAGTTTGCATAAGGCTATGGGAACACAGCTTAGTTTTAGCACAGCTTTTCACCCTCAAACTGATGGACATCCGAGAGAAACTATTCAGACATTAGAGGATATGTCTGCGTGCATGTGTACTTGAATTCCAAGGTTCTTGAGTAAGTACTTATCATGGTGGAGTTTTCTTATAATAAACAGTTTTTCAGGTAACAATAGGAATGACACCTTATGAGGCATTATCTGGGCAAAAATATAGATCTCCCTTGTATTGGGATGAAGTTAGAGAAGCTCAACTAATTGGTCCCGATATTGTGCAGCAACATGGAAAAGATTGCCCTCATCCGACATAAGATTTAACAGATCAAAGAGACAGAAAAGCTATGCCGATAGAAGGCGCAGGGGGACTTAGAGTTGAAGAGGTTTAATGAGGTTTTTTCTTAAAGTATCACCATTCAAAGGAGTTGTGAGATCTGGAAAGAGGGGAAAGAGAGGCAGTTGAACCCCAAGTATATTGGGCCGTTCACAATTATGAGAGGGTTGGACGAGCAGCGTATCCTTGCAACTACCAGCTTATATGAAAGGGAAATATAACGATGTGTTCCATGTTTCTAGGCTAAAGAAGTGCATGAGGGATCACCCATCACAGATTGTGGCAAGCAGAGTATTGCAGTTCATCTACCCTTGCATATGAGGAGAAACAGTAAGGATCATAGACTATGCAGTGAAGGCATGCTGCGCAACAAAGAAGTCCTTAGTAACAAGTCTTATGGCTAACCAGAATGTGGGGATGAGGAGACAACTTGGGAAGCGCCACAGGACATGAGGGACCAACATCTAGAACTGTTCAGGTACTGATTTTGGGAAGAAATTCTTTTAAGGAGGGTAGATTGCTAAACAAACTCGGTTATATTAAACCAATTTCTATTCCGTTATTTAATAGTATGCTTGTTGTGGAGAAAATGAGGGCAATATTAATTAGTAATGAGGTGGACTCGTAAGGGCATAGTGGTAAATGAGAAACTTATAATGGATAACCTATTTAAAGAAAGAGGCTTTGTGATTAATGCACTGTAGCCGACACCCATTTCTCTTAATACTTACCCTCGGTCTTCAGCTCAAGCAGCAGAGCCTCTGGCGACTTCTTCATTTGATTTTCTCCCAAACTAGGTGAGTTCTATCGATCCTTGTGCATGGTGCTATCGATGATTAGGGGAGAGATAATATCGGTTGCGGGATCTGTGGGAGAACGGAGTTCGAGTCATTTGGTAAACGGGAAGCACAATGAACTAAGCTCCAAACTCGTTTCCTAAATCTAGCGGTTTAGATGGAAGATTAGAGGAGTTCAGTTAATGTTAGGTTCTATTTATGATTTTAGGATTGAGTAAGCTCTCGAAGTAGCCAATCACGAGGACGTTTTTCCAAGAAGAAAACCAGCGGTAAGTAAAGTAGCTGTTGCTTCGGGGTTACATCACAAAACAGTAGGTTGTGTGTGTGCTTGAAATTCTAAAAAAAAAAAATTCAGTGTTCTGGTTGAGGCTCCTAAATTTCTTACCGTTTCCTATTTTTAAGGTCGCGGAGTGTTTGAGGTTCCTGGTCGCCAACCGAAAAGCTATTCTATCTGGGGATTAAGGTGTTGTTTGTAGGTTGCTTTTTTTACATAATCTACCATAATTTTTTAGCCTGTTAGACTTTGTGCTTTTATTTTCAGCTCGGATGCGTTTTGACTCACCATATCCGACCTCTTCATTGTTTCATGTTTTTCTTCAACTCAGAGAAAAAAGCGGGTGGTGTTGCCTGTGAGATTGGTATATATTTTTTGTATCGTGATATGTCTGATGCATGTGATCATTTTTTACCCAAGTGAA
>CM039502.1:84655504-84738341 GCA_022432975.1 Begonia masoniana | reverse complement strand
TACCTTTGGATGTTTAGAAGTTTAACGCGTTACGATAACGTTGTGTTTTGCTTCTACAAACACGCTCGTGGCGGAGCGCGAGCTGCTTTGGACCGAGGTAAGTTCTCGTGATCTTCTCTAGCCGATTGGCCTACAACCGTATTCGAGGTCGCTCGAGGAGTTTTTGTGTGACGCGTTTATTTGTCGCTTTGGTTTGGGTAGTTAGGGTTCGTCTCGGTTTATAGGTTGATGTTGTGCTCTTAGTGATGTATTGTACAGCGTTTTGATGGTAGTCCGGATGTATGTTTACTTGCTGTCATATTGAACTGTTCACGCATCACGGTGTTTAAAAGAACAGAATGAATTTTCGCATGAGGTTTTAAAGATAATGGCATGTGGCCTGAAGGGGCAACTATTGTGAGACCGATTACGGGTGGTCCATCATACCACATCTTGCTATCCCATTATACGTGACAGGCATGCGAGATGGGGCTCGAGGCACGCTGTACGTGTGTAAGCATGTACCCCCCCGCTAGCCAGAAAGAGTAGTCGACCGCTGGATTGCCTCTCCGGTTAGGAGGCTGCGATCTCGGGGACATCCACAAGTAAATAAAGAAAATGCTGCGGATTTCTACTCATACGCATAGCCGGCATGTACAGTTACTAGAGCGTACTAAAATTTTTATCTCATAGATTTCCTGTATGGTTAGGTGATTACGAGGAAACAGGTAGGACGAGATTTTTTTCTTCTTTATCCAAACAACTTCCAACCAAGCTTCTCAGCCTGCCGCCATTGGAATGGATGTTCAACTGCAGTAGCTTCTGACGCATGAATTGTACAAGAATGATTCCATTTGCCCCAGAAAATTGCTCTCCTTAAACAAAATAATTGAACATAAGCAGCTTCAGTCTGACTAGTTACTGCTTTGTCCATTTCAACATTGTTAGTTCAACTCCATTAACGAAGTGATGGACACAGAAATCAGTCTTGGAGGACCACGAACGATTAATAAGGGGGCTTTCTTTAATGGTTTGGGACTGCTTTTAATGAACTATTTAAATTTTAAAGGATAACTGGATAAATCACGTAAGTTTAGAGTAATACTACTTATTTTTCTTCCTTTCTTTAATTTCTTCTATACTGAGTATTATAAGAAAGATTGATATATTTATTATATATACCATGAATTTTAATTATGTAATAAAATTATTATAGAAAAATCATTCATGTAGCTTTGTAAAATAAGATGAAAAATATAGTTTACTCTCTTATTCTATTATCTTTAAATACTAGAAAACGTTTCAAATAATGTTTAATGCAATTGATATTATAAATTAACTAAGAAAATATAGTCATCGCTACTATTTTTTTTATTGAATTAAAACAAATTTGAACCATAAAGTATGAGTTTAATTTGAAAACGCCTTATAAACTAAGAATTCTAACAACTAAAACCTTAAACTATCAAAACTGTACCAGATCAAACCCTAGCGGGTGATCGATCACCCCCATGTTCTGAATTAACTCTGAGAACGGGGAGCCGATCACCCACTGTTCTGTTCAGTGCTTACGTGGCACTGGACGTATTAAGTCGGAGGTCGTTGTGGGGGGCGGGACTTGACTTCCTTAGGGAAATTCATTGAAATGCAAACATCAAGAATGAGATTTTTAGGTCACATGCAAGAGATCGGTCGGACATGCAACAAAAATCTATCATACGACACGTTGATACAAAAGATCGTCGAGCAAGGTTGGGTTCAACTACAGATTGAAGAGCAGCTGAAAGCACATAGATCCGACAATGTATTTGATAGGCTTCATTTGATTCGGATGAGCCTAGTTGAAGTTGTAGGACCGTTATTGTCTAAGAGGAGGGTGAATTAGACTTTTCTCTCATAATCGAGTTTGTTTAGTACAATATAAATTACTTAAAATATTATTTTCTGATTCAAAATAAACAGAGAGAGAAAAATAACACCGTAATTTTTACGTGGTTCTGCCAACCTTGCCTACGTCCACGCTTCAAGGATTCCACCCCCTTGAAGATTCATTACTTTTCTTCTACGAGAAAACTTGATTGGACTTCATGGGCGCCAATCAACTGCCTTTTACACTTCGATTGATCTTTACGGGCGTCAATTGCTGCCTTTACACTTCGATTACAAGATGAACAATGTAGTACAGAACTGCACTCTCTCAAAAAGTAAAATCTCAAGTTTTGATCTAGAGAGGTGTAGAGAATATAAGAAAATTACAGGCGTGTGAGCTCGCGAGAGTTGAGAGAAAAATTTATCAAATTCGTAAAATTTTTTGTCTCGAGCTCCTATTCTTCCTTTTATACTGGTGACTGTAATCCGCTTCTCATTCAGACGACTCTTTGTTTTCCGTACTGAAAATATGACCGTTGTGAAGAGTCCGTACGCAGAAAACTAGCCGCTGAGATTTGGAGTCGCTATCACTCGTGGCGGAAGACTTCTTGATTTTGAAGATGTTATTCTAGTGGATGAAGTCTTTGTTCGGATGACGTTGAACTTTTTGGAAGAAGCTTTGATTCGGTTGATGTTATCTAGATACTACTTTTGGCAGACGTCTTCTTGAATCAGATGATGTTATTTTCGTTAGACGTCTGTCTTTAGTATCTGCTCGACATTGTTTTTCGGATGAGTCTTAAAATCTGGATGACGTTGATTTCGGATGACTTCGAAGTCTGGACGATAAGCTTTCTATTGACTTCTAAGTCTGGACGACAGAGTAATTGATTCCACAATCGATCGACTTTGCTGTTCGATTGATATATCTGGCGGATGAAGTCTGCTTTGACATCGGTCGATGTTCCTTTAACATTTTGTATGCACAAGACTCAACTAACAACACTTAACCAAAATCGTTAGAAAAACATAATACCCTTTTTAAAGGGCATTCTCAAATAGATACTACAACTATTAATAACATTCATTTCTAACACTCATTTTATATGTATATATTTTATATTAATCACAATCATCAAAAATATAGTTATACTTAAACACATTTTAGGTTAACAGAAGTTGATGAGACTAGGGTGTTCAAGGAAGATCAAAGGGTCTCCACCTTTGCAGATTGAGGTTCACATCACCACCGCGTGACCATTGTCCCCTCCAGACAACTAGTGGATGGGATAGTATGAAACAGAGACTAGAGTTACTCATTGGTGGAGTTGAGGAGCTCACCGTCACACACAGAGAGATAGCTCAATTCTACAGAGAACTGAGAAAAACCCTCATGGATTGGGTGGAGCGAGATGATGACGATGTCTCATTGTAGTTTAGTTTATGTTTTTTTATTTCATTTTATGTATTTTACTTTATGTTTGTACTTTATTGTATTATATGAGTATTATAATTGTACTTTAGTTTATGCTATGTGGTGTATGGTTGTAATTTACTTCATGACTGTACTTAAGTTATACTTAATTATCTGAAACTAACTGTTGATTATAAAATTGTTATTTGAATATGCAAGAATTGTTTGAAGTTTGCTATTTGAGAGTCATAAAACAAAAGACTGCACATTTTTACAACTTTATCTCAATAAATTATACATTATAATAAATACACACATTACACAGTATAATAAATACATTACAGCTCGAATAGTCATATATTTCTACATCTGCTGTGTGTAGAAGATTCCTGCACATAATGCAAACTATATTAGACAATAATTAAAGTGTGTTTATGAGCGAAATGGGTTGAAATGTATCTGCGTCTCGTCAAATATGTGAAAACCCATAAATATGTCTTGCGAAGCAAAAGCGGAAGTAGCCCCTGAAGTGGACCTCCTGACAGAACAAGTACGATTATGATCCCCCGACAAATAGCACATAACATTGTTGAGTTCTTCCTAGTAATTATCGAGCTTGGTGACTTATCTACATCTCACACTCTTTATGGGGGGAAGGATTTACTTCATATTTTGTACGGGTAGCCACATGTGTTGGCCATTAATAGAATAAATGAAGTGTAAGTACATCTGGAGATAAGTTCTCCGATGATAGTATTGATGAACATAATTTTCCGGTGCTGGTCTCGTGAAATGAATGCATGGAATGGAATGGACACATAAGATACCAGTAAGCTCCCACCTGTAACAGTTGCACACGCACGTATTCATATTGACAACATATTGTTTATTGTCGTTGCTGATCTCAAATCATGCATCTCCCGCAAAAATAGCACTCAAATTTCGAACTGCACGTTCTAGCTTTTTAAATTTTTTCTTATTTAGGGGCACAAGACGTCTGTTGACGATGCCAACTTCTCATATTTTTTTACAATCTTAGTCATCAAGAACTTTTGGATCATCTCGAACATGGTCAGAATCGGTTCTCCATAATAGGTAATAGAGCTGCATTGAATGATTCACATAAATTATTTAATCCCAATTTACACTTGAAAATCGGAGAAAATGCATGACTAACCCAATATCTAGGGTTTGTGCCTCAAAGATATGCGTGGGCATCGACTTTAATATGATGTAAGTGTAGGATCGAAATTGTCTAAGAGGGGGGTGAATTAGACTTTTTAATCTTTGTAAAACTAACAGCAAACAGACAGGTAATAAACGTAAAAGAGAGAGTTAGAGAAAATTCATAGTCAGAATTTTTACGTGGTTCGGCCAAAGACTGCCTACGTTCACGCTTCAAGGTTTCCCCTAGGGGTGTGCAAACCGAACCGGAACCGAGGAACCGAACCGGAACCGGTCATTTAGGTTCGGTTTTGATCGGTTTTGAGCATAGGTTCGGTTCGGTTCGGTTGCATTTCATAAAAACCGGTGATTTAGGTTCGGTTTTCGGTTTTGATAGGTCAAAACCGAACCGAACCAAAGCATAACTAAAAAAAAAAAAAAAAAAAAAAAATAAAACCCAGAAGCCCTAAATCGTCGGGGCTTCGGGTGTCTTCAATTCTTCATTCTTCAATCTTCATCTCCGAAGCTTTCCTCCAGAGACGAAGGCGATTCGGCGACGGCGAGGCGACGACAGCTCACAGCAGCACCGACGACAGCTCACAGCAGCACCGGCGATTCGGGTATGTTCTATTCTTTCATAGTTTCATTCGTTTTTTTGATTTTGTGTTTGACAGAGAGCAAAATCATTGATTTTGCTCTCTGTGAACTGCGAAGTGTAAACAAACACGACAGAGAGCAAATTTGCTCTCTGTCGTGTGTTTGCTCTCTGTCAAAACACGACAGAGAGCAAAAACAATTTTTGCTCTCTGTCGTGTTTGTGAACACACGACAGAGAGCAAATTTGCTCTCTGTCATGTGTTACACGGCAGAGAGCAACTGTCGTGTTTGTGACTTGGTTTCTGTGGATATCTCAATTCTTAAGTCCCCACTCTTGTCATCTTTGAACTCGCCGACAAACTTACTAAATATGCAATAGAAAAACTGGGAGATAACTATCTTGTTAACTATTCACCTCTTTTAGGAGTGACAAGATGCAATGTACAAGTTGGTAGAAGAAAAGCTGGATCTAATGCTCGTTGTCGGTGGGTGGAACTCAAGTAACACGTCTCACCTGCAAGAGATTGCTGAACTCCGTGGAATGCTCTCATACTGGGTTGACAGTGAGCAGAGAATAGGTCCAGGAAACAGAATAGCTTCCAAATTAATCGTAAGTTTACTTTATAAAACTCAAATTATGCTTTTAAATTTTTCTATGGTCGAACTAGTATTAATATTAACTTCTCTGATAGCATGGGGAATTGGTTGAGAAAGAAAACTGGCTACCTGAGGGAGCTGTCGTAATTGGAATAACATCGGGTGCCTCGACACCGGACAAGGTAAGTTTCTTCTTGATTCTGCTGAATATTGCCACTGGCTATGAATTTGATCCATCGACTTGAATTCGATCAGGTTGTTGAAGACGTTCTTATTAAAGTTTTTGACATAAAAACGTGAAGAAGCTCTGCAATTTGCATAAAATAGGTTAGTTCCTATATTTTTTTTAATTTTTTGAAAAATATGTTGTAAAACCGAAACCGAACCGAAACCGAACCGAAATTTTAGGTTCGGTTTAGGTTCGGTTTTGGTATGCTCCAAAACCGGTTTCGGTTCGGTAAGTTCGAAACCGAAACCGATCGGTTCGGTTTCGGTTCCTCCCAAAACCGAACCGAAACCGGTTTTGCACACCCCTAGTTTCCCCTTTGAAGATCCTTTCCTTCTCCTCAGAGAACAAAAACAGATCGCACTTCACGGGCGATGATCTACAGCCTTTTACAGAAATCGGATTGCTCTTCACGGGCGACAATCCATTGCCTTTTACAGAATCGTGAGTTTGTAATTTTCAGCACAAATAACACTCTCTCAAAGATTAAATCTCAAGTTACAGAATAGAGAGAATGTAGAATACAGAGTATTAAGATCTTGGCTCGTTAGGGCTCAATATCAATTTTTGCAAAAAATTCTTTCTCCCGAGCTTCTTTTTCCCTAAAATACTCTGTTTGTAATCGGCTCTCTTCATTGAATGCTTCTTTCTGGATATGGAAATATATTACCGTTGGAGAAGTATCTGTACTTAGACAGCTAGCCGTTGCGTTCTGAAGTTGTTTTGGTGCTTCACCATTAGTGGACAGAAGTTAAAGCTCTGGACGACTTTCGCTATCGCTTCGCGGTAAATTTGAATTTTGGCGGAAGATATTGTACACCGGAAGATACTACTTTAAAAACGTTGAACCGCCATAGGTGGATGTAGCTTTACATTGCTTGAACCGGTATCGGTAGATGTGACTTTATAAACCTTGAACCCGTATCGGTAGATATGACTTTATAAACCTTGAACCGATATCGGTAGCGATAGATGTAATTCTGAGACACTGTTCACCGGTGGATGTCTTCAGAAATTTCAGCGGTGGAACTTGAACTTTGTCGTCTAGCCATCGGAGGATGTAATCGTTGTCGTGTAGCTATCGGCAGATGTAATCTTTGGAAGACTTTGAAACGCCAGCGGTAGATGTAATTCTTTGTCGTTTAGCTGGCAGAGAAGTCTTCTTCAAAGCGCCAGCGGTGGATGTAGTTCTTGTCGTTTAGCTGGCGGAAGATGTAAACTTTGCTTTGTCGTTTAGCGACTGGCAGATATAAGCTTTTCTTTGAAATCGGTGGATATACAATATAAAACAATTTCAGCCCTGTTTTTCTGAACACTCAAACAAATTTATTAGATAACTAAAATACCATTTTCAAAGGGCATTTCCAGATAAATGCAAATAACATAATTATTTATTTATTCATTAATCTCATATATTTAATACAATAATCAGCTTATTATTCTCAGCAACATAATCTCAATCAAATTACATTACTTAAAAACACATCTTCAAAAACATCGTTAGACTTAAACATTGTTCAAGTCAACTGTAAGTTCCTCATTTCTATCTTGAAATGAAAAGTTGTGGTTGCCCTATCCATATTCCACTTTGTATCTTTGTATACTTTGCCCCAAAATTAGTTTTTGAAATTTGCGTATATATGCCGGAGGCAGTGGCGGTGGTGAGCTGACGGTAATTCTTGTTGCACAGCATGCAACAACTTCTGGTATTTGAAAGAAAGAGAGAGTCAACATAATGTAATATAACTACCACAACGTCCCAATATTTGAAAGAACAATTGGAAATGCATTATCCCTTTTGTCGATCCGAAACAAATGTTCGTCTGTATCTCGATTTAGTTTGTTTGTAGGTCTTCCTTCAATAATTTCAAAAACCACGTACATAAATCCATACACTCTTATTCCACATTGGGAACAACAACATAATATATTTCATCGTTATCATCAATATTGATGATTGTCAGTAATTGGATGGGACACAAGCCCTTTAGAAGACAACCATTCAAACAGATAATAGGTCTACTTCACTGCAGCAAATTTGCCTGGCAAGCAGCCATACACATATATATTCTTTCAAATACACATGACTCATTGTAGTCAGAGTCCACCAAATAAGTCTGTAGGCCCAATGTGTTACCCAAATTTGATCAATGTATTTCTTCTGTGTATGACCATAATAACTTATATTGTTCGTCGTCCTTCCATTCATTAAATTTTTGCGCTTTGCTTCTTGTTCTTCTAGCAAGACTTGGTGTAATGTTGACATTAAAATCATTCTTCACTGTCTCGATAATAGAAGGAATTTTTCACGTAGGTTGATTTTTGAACCTATCCAAATAATTATTTATCACATATTTTGCAATAGGGTGTCGATTCTCAATTTTTCTTGAACAGTTGTGAGAATCGTTGAATATCTTTATTTGAAACGTAAGCTCATTTTGCATCTTCGAACCATACAGTCGCCAATCACATCTGTCTTTACACACGGCCATCAGTCGCCGAGATTCACTTTTAATGAATTTGATCTCATAACCATTATTCAAAGCGTATTCAACTATTTGTTCTCTAATTGCCTTTAAAGAACTATATTTTTTTTTGAGATAAAATCTCATCGAAATTTCTTCCTTTACCGTTATGCTTTCCACCGCATTATCCTCCGAGTCGACCCGTGTGTTGACTTATAGAGTGTTTAAGTCATAATTTGTTTTTGATGATGTATTTGTATATTATGTATACAATTTGATTATGTGTATTTAATGGGAATTATGAATATAAGATTGTTTGGAAATACCCTTAAAAAGGGGTATTTTAGTTGTCTAATAAAATCGGTTTGAGTATACAGAGCTACATTGAAAAACAGGGATGAAACGCGTGCTTCTACCGATAGTTACACGACAAAGAAATGAAAGCTTTTGCCGATTGCTAAACGACAGAAGAAGAAGCCGTTTAGTAGCTAACATCTGCCGATAGCGTTGAAGGCACATCTGCCGATGGCGATTTAATGTGGCTCCTGCCGATGGAATTTAATGTTGCTTCTACCGACAGCTCTTCAAGCTTTATCTGCCGATGGCGTTTGCAGACGTTTCTGCCGATTGAAGTTGAAGCTGTTTCTGCCGATAGAAGTTGAAGTTTCTCCTGCCGATATTTTTAATGGATCATCTGCCGATGGAGATTTATGCAGCTTCTGCCGATAGCGTTTTGAAAACTTCTGCCGATAGCGTTTTGAAAACATCTGCCGATAGCGTTTTGAAATCATCTGCCGATGACGGTTCAGCACTTAAGGATACATCTGCCGATGGTGTTTCAAGCTGCATCCACCGATGACGTGTCTCTGCTTCATAAGTTGCATCTGCCGCCAGAATTCAAAGCTAGCCGCGAAGCTACAGTGACGTCGTTTTCAACATTAACTCCAGACCTTTAATGGCGACGACGAACAACATTTTCAGAAGCAACGGATAGCTGCTTCAGTACGGATGCTTCCCAACGGTAACATTTTTTTCATTTGAAGAACAGAAGCGTTACAGAGTATATAAGCAGAAGAAAAGGCTCGAAGACTAACTTTTGCGAATTTGATTTCCTAATCCCTAACGTGCGAATCATACTCTGTATTCTCATTCTACATCTCTCTATTCCAAAACTTGAGATTCTGTTTTGAGAGTTTGTAGATTATTGTAATCTATCATTCAAACCTGAAAAACCTGTAAGGCAGTGGATTGACGCCCGTAAAGTTCAATCCAGGATTATATAAGGCTGTGGATTGAAGCCCGTAAGGTCGATCAGAGTTTCTCATTGAGGAGAAGTAAGAAATCTTCAAGGAGGAGCCTTGGAGCGTGGACGTAGGCAGTTTGGCCGAACCACGTAAAAATACTGGTGTCGAATCTCTCTCTCTCTCTCTTTTTACTTTATTTGATTACTTGTGCTAAATCTATAAGTTTAATCAAAGAGAGAAATTTGGTTGACTCGTAATTAAATTTAAAAAGTCTAATTCACCCCCCCTCTTAGACAATTCCGATCCTACAATTGGTATCAGAGCAAGGTTTCCTTTGTCTAAGCCGTCTTTTAATTATTGTGTGATATATTTACAATGGCAATGACATTCAACACTAACTCCACACACGGAGAAGGTCAAGCTACAAATAGGCATCCCTTCTTTGATGGGAGTGATTATGTTTACTGGAAAGCAAGAATGAAGATATTCATTCAAGCCATGGACTATGAGCTATGGAACATTATAGAATATGGTCCATTTAAAGCCATGAAAACGGTAGATGGCCAAAGTGTTCCTAAGATTTCCACTGATCTAACTGAGTCAGATAAGAGAAATCTAAGCCTTAATGCTAAGGCGATAAACACCTTGTATTGTGCTTTAAATAGAGATGAATTTAATAGGGTACAAGGGTGTGAAAGTGCTCAAGAAATTTGGCACTTATTAGAGGTTACCCACGAGGGAACAAATCAGGTAAAAGAGAGTAAACTGAATATGCTTGTACATGAGTATGAGTTATTTTCTATGCCAAAAGATGAATCTATATCTTCTATGTTTACAAGGTTTACTAACATTACCAATGACTTAAAAGCTCTTGGTAAATCATATTCTTGTGAAGAACAGGTCAGGAAGATTCTTAGATGTCTTCCAAGGAGCTGGCAGCCAAAGGTGACTGCCATACAGGAAACAAAGGATCTCAAGATTCTAAAACTTGAGGAACTCCTTGGATCTCTCATGACACATGAGATTACGATGAGGTCAAACGAGAAGGAAGATCTCAAGGAGAGAGAGGCTACAAAAAGAAAAGATATTTCTCTGAAAGCCTCTTCAAGCAAAAACGAAGAATCTGAGGAAGATGTAGAAGAAGATGATGAGGATATAGCCCTCATTACAAGGAGGTTCAGCAAATTCCTCCAAAGAAAAAGAATGCAAGGAAGAAGATTTTCAAAGGGTGAGAAATCTAACAAGGAGAAGGAAATCACTTGCTTTGGATGTGGAAAGCCTGGCCACATGAAGGCAGATTGTCCACAGACAAAGAAGTATCCCAAGAAATTTAAGAAGAAGGCTATGAAGGCCACTTGGGATGACAGTGAAAGTGACACCTCCTCCTCAGAAGATGAGGAAGTTGCAAATCTGTGCTTCATGGCACACGAGGAAAAGGTTAGTACTTCTTCAAGTATTTTAAGTGATAGCGATAGTGATAATGAAGAAGGTGTAACACCCGAGTTACGACTAGGTAATTTTCCTAACTGTATTAACGGTCATGAACATTTAATCTTCGCGGTTTAGAATTTTAAGACAAGTGTAATTAATTACATGTGGGTTTAAACTAGGTGGAGTGGCAAAGTTGTAATAATAGAGGGCTTAGACCGATATTTAAAGGAAGTGGAAATGATTTAAACCTCATTAACTCACTGTAGCCGACATCCTCCATTCTCGGCGATTCCTTCTCTCGCAAGCTCTCGCCCTCTGCCTGCCTGTAATCCTTTCTTCGACGACCAGTTCCCTTGCTATTTCTCGGTTACCTTACGCTCGAGGTGAAGAAGTTTGAAGAGAAAGAGCTCAAAGTGCTAAGGAGACCAGGTAAGTGAATGTATCGGTTTCTCGGTCAATAGGACCCTACATCAAAGGATGCTAAGTAGAAACTCGTACGATGATTAGTAGTTCTTTCATGTTACTGTCTAGCATTTATGTCGACGATTGGTTCGATAGTAAGCTTTTCATACTGGCTGAATGTTCTGTCCTACAGCTTGGACGAGTTAAAGAACCCCATGCTCATGCATTATCAATGTTTTATGCACATGAAAATGTTTTAAAAGCATGTTCTCTCATGAACAAGATAAGATGATAAAATCCCTACAACGTGGATGAGTGAGGGTTGGGGGCGGTTCGGCGTATGTCACAGTCCACAGTAGGACATATGAATACGACCCGCAGTAGGGACCATAATCAAACTCACTGTCGAACCCCCTTTACCGGCACAAATCCTCTCTCATCCCACGCAACATGAACAATGATATGAATAACGAATATGGTTCAGCGATATGGACTATAATACGAACGATGAATGTGTTTCAGCGATGTGAATTATGTTATGAATGATGAATATGGAATAATGATTATGAACAAGAAAAGACTCATGACCACGTTTTTCTCTGAATTATGCATTCATGCATTCATGTTATTGTTGCATTCCTTACTAAGCATTAGGGTTATAGTTTAAACCTTTGATGTAGGTGACGAGTTTTCAGGTGAGGGATTCAAGTTAAATGAGGAAGTCTAAGTTTGGCTGTTGGAGAATGCTCAGTGTGACAGTGAAGGCTGGATTGACGAATAAGTTCTCTGGTTTATGCTCTATGAACATTATTAATGATTTTAATATGGAAGTATAAGTAGAATAAAGTTATTTCATAGTACTGGGATTGGAAATTATCTGGATGCTCACTGGATAGAGGATGATACAGTTTATTGAATATCTTTTGTTTAAGACTTCCGATATATGTACTCTGAGGGAATCATTGATTTCTGTTTACAGAAATGTTAAGTCTAGAAAGTTTGAGACTTGTTCATGATTATGTCTATTGGGAGATGTTGTTTAGTCCTACCGGTAGGAGTGGTGTGTTTTCTATCGGTAGATGCAGGGTTGTTTCTATCGGTAGCTGTAGTATGTTATCAGTCGGTAAATATAAAGGATTTTCTTTTGCTATCGGTAGAAGTAGTGAGATTTCCGTCGGTAGATACAGTGTGTTTATATCGGGTGATGTAGGAGTCTTTTTCCCTGTCGCCTAGTTATCGGTAGATGTAGTTTATGTATTTTCCTGCTGACGTCATCGGCAGATACAGTTTGTTTATCTTCCTGCTGACGTCATCGGCAGATGTAGTTTATATACCTTCCTGCTGACGACAACGGCAGACGCGGTTTGATTAGCTGCCGGCTGACGTCATCGGCAGATGCGGTTTGTATATCTGCCGACGAACGTTTAATGAATTGTGTGGGATGCACGTGACTGTCGGTTGATGTGAGAACTTACATCTACCGATGGGTGATTAATGAATCACGTGAAATGCACGGGATAACCGGAAGATGTAGCTTTGGTTTATCGGTAGATGTGAGCCCTCTCCTGCCTTGTCGTTTAGTGATCGGCAGATGAGAGTGAAGTTTTGTCGTTGAGTTCGGCAGATGCCTTTTTTTTTTAAATCCCCCAGCCAACTGTCTTATTTCATTGTCCATGTCCTACATGTGACTACAGAATTAGTATTTCCGCTGCTTAGTAAAAAAAAAAAATATATAAAAGAGTGAAAGGAGTGAGTAAAGTCATGAATTACGTGGCGATCCTTCCCGGGTCGTTACAATTATGGTATCAGAGCAAAACTAGGTTCTAAAACTGATTCTGCAGACTGCCTCCCGGCACTGACCTGTCACTTGAGTACTCTCCAGCAACTGTAAGTATTTATGATTTTAGTAAATGTCACTAAGTTAAGATGTATCTATAACTATGTGTTTAGGAACCCCAATATGGTTAGAGGTCAGCAGAGAGAGACCAATGAGGATAGCAATACCATTGCTCAGTTGACAGAGTTGGTCATGCGCCAATCTCACCAGATCGAACAACTGATGACTGCCAAGGAGGAACAAGGCAACTCCAGTAATAATGCAACTCATGATCATGGGGGTGAGCGTTTTCACCGGCTTCGACCCCCGGTGTTTAATGGACAGGTTTCAGATTCTATCTATGCTGAGGAGTGGGTTCGAAAGATAGAAGACATGTTTAAGTATGCGAAGGTTGATGAAGGAGATAGGGTCACGTACGCTGTCTTTCATTTGGAATTGGGTGCAAGGCATTGGTGGGATTCAATCCAGAACACCGCTAATGCCGGAGCTATGACTTGGGAGACGTTCAAGATCGCTTTCTTTGACAAGTACTTCAATAAGACTGTTCGGGCCAGCAAGAAGAAGGAATTCATGAACCTGCGACAAACTGGCTTAGTGACGGACTACATATGCAAGTTTGATGCTTTGTCGCGGTTTGCTCCCCGAATGATTGAGGATGATGAGGACAGGATTTACCAATTTGTTCAAGGACTAAAGCCGAGTTTGTACGTGAAAGAAAAGACTGCTGGGATACACAATGTACCTTATGGAGAAGTGACGGCTAAGGCATTGGAGCTGGAAGAGGCTGAGATGACAGCATATGCACAGCGTGAGCAACCAAGGAAGTTCACGAAGGAAACTCAGCCGCCACCTCGTCAGAACAAAGGATGGCAGCCGCAACAGAACAGAGGGCCACAGCAACAACAGCAAGGTATAAAGAGACCCTTCAATCCAAATGATGATCAAGGGAAGGGAAAACGACCATTGGCCCCTCTATGCCTCAACTGCCAGAAGAACCACCATGGTGAGTGCAAGTTGCATTCTGGCCGATGCTTCAGGTGTGACAAAGTTGGACATATAGTCAGAGACTGCCCCATGCCGCCAGATCCGAACCGTGCAAGGGTAGCACCAAGAGTCTATGCAATGATGGAGGATGAGGAAACCGTGCAGCATACAGTCATAACAGGTATCATTATGATCTGTGGTTTTTCTGCTTACACGCTTATTGATACGGGAGCCACACACTCGTTTATATCAACTCTGTTTGTATGCCGACACAACTTAGAACTTTTACCAGCCGAAAGGTCATATGATGTTATGTTACCATCGGGGAAGTCCCTACATTCTGAACAGATTGTTAAAGGTGATGTTGTGACCTTAGGAAGTAAGAAACTATATGTAGAACTGGTTGTAATTGACATGAAAGGGTATGAGGTGATATTAGGGATGGATTGGTTATCCAGGCATTATGCCACGATAAGTTGTAGGTCTGGATTAGTAGAGTTCCGACCCCCAAATGGAGATCGTTATACCTTTCAAGCTATCCCAAAAATAAGTAAAATGCCAATTATAACTTCACTAGAGGCTCAACGGATATTGAAAGATGGTTGTGATTGTTATCTAGCTAGTGTAATGGATACCCGAGCGAAGAATAAGATAGAGCTACAAGAAATTTCTATAGTCCGAGAGTTCCCTGAAGCATTCTTGGACGATTTGCCAGGATTACCACCTGATAGGGAAATAGAGTTTGTAATTGATACATATCCCGAGGCATTACCTGTGTCTAAGAATCCTTACCGTATGGCACCTGTCGAATTAAAAGAATTAAAAGTCCAATTACAGGAGTTAGTAGACAAGAGATTCATACGCTCTAGTAGCTCTCCCTGGGGTGCGCCTGTCTTATTTGTCAAGAAGAAGGATGGTTCTTTGAGGATGTGCATAGATTACAGAGAATTGAACAAACTGACGATTAAGAACAAGTACCCCTTGCCCCGGATTGATGATTTGTTTGACCAACTGCAAGGAGCAAAAGTGTTTTCAAAAGTAGATTTACGTTCGGGGTATTACCAACTGAAGGTTAAGGAAAGTGACATACCTAAGACAGCTTTTAGGACCCGTTATGGACATTATGAATTCCTGGTGATGTCGTTTTGGTTGGCCAACGCACCTGCAGCCTTCATGGATTTAATGAATCGAGTGTTTCGATAGTATTTGGACAAATTTGTAATTGTGTTTATAGATGATATTCTTATATACTCGCAGACAGAAGCTGACCATGCAGAACACTTAAGGATAGTTTTGACAACCCTGAAACAGCATCAACTGTATGCCAAGTTATCTAAATGTGAATTCTGGTTGAGTAAGGTCAACTTTTTAGGCCATGTCATTTCTGCTGAAGGTATATCAGTAGACCCAACCAAGATTCAGGCTGTTAAGGACTGGCCACAGCCAAGGAATGTCAGTGAAGTCCATAGTTTTCTTGGCTTGGCAGGTTATTATAGGAAGTTTATTAAAGGATTTTCTATGATAGCTAAGACTTTATCTAATTTGACAAAGAAGGACACCAAATACTCTTGGACCAAAGCTTGTGAAGATGGCTTCCTGACACTTAAACTAAAGTTAACGACAGCTCCACTATTGACCCTCCCAACCGAAGAAGGGAAGTTTAGTGTTTATTGTGATGCGTCCAAAGTCGGACTAGGGTGTGTTTTGATGCAAGAAGGCAAAGTTATAGCGTATGCCTCTAGGCAGCTAAAAAGTTACGAGCAGAACTACCCCACTCACGATTTGGAATTAGCCGCAGTTGTATTTGCGCTAAAGATTTGGAGACACTATTTGTATGGACGACAGTGCGAAGTATTTTCTGACCATAAGAGCTTGAAATATCTCTTCACTCAAAAAGAATTAAACATGAGACAGAGACGTTGGTTAGAATTTGTTAAAGACTATGACTTCGAAATTAAGTATCATCCAGGCAAGGCTAATGCTGTAGCTAATGCCTTGAGCAGAATGTCAGCAACAATGCAACCCGCGATATCAGCTGTGTCTATATCTTTGAGGACAGAGATTCAGAAATTGGAATTGGAGTTAGTTCCTGAACTGTCGAGTCTACTTGCTACTCTAACTATCCAACCAACCATTTTGGAAAAGATCAAAGAAGCACAACAGAAGAACTTAGAGGAGAATAATAGAATATTGATCAAGATGAAGGACGCCACCTCCGAGTTTAGTCTCTCCAAGGATGGGATCCTGAAGTTTAGAGATAGATGGTATGTCCCTAGTGATGAAGGGTTACGTAAGTTAATTCTGGCCGAAGCCCATTCATCTTCCTTCTCTGTGCACCCTGGTAACACCAAGATGTATCGGGATTTAAGGTTATATTATTGGTGGCCAAACATGAAGAGGGATGTGGCTAAGTTTGTAGAATCATGTTTGGTATGCCAACAAGTTAAAGCAGAACATCAACGCCCTGGAGGTACCCTTCAGCCTCTACCTATCCCTGAATGGAAGTGAGAAAATATTGCCATGGATTTTGTTGTAGGTTTGCTAAAGACAACTAAAGGACATGATAGTATTTGGGTCGTGATTGACAGAATGACCAAGTCAGCTCACTTCTTACCTGTAAAGATGACCTACACAATGGACCAACTGGCGAACTTGTATGTTCAAGAAATTCTAAGGTTACATGGAACACCGGTATCCATTGTCTCTGATCGTGACCCCAGGTTCACCTCACGATTTTGGAAGAGTTTGCAAGGCACGTTAGGAACAAAGTTAACCTTCAGTACTGCATTTCATCCACAGACAGATGGCCAATCAGAGAGGACCATTCAGATACTTGAGGATATGTTGAGAGCATGTGTGTTGGACTTTCAGACAACTTGGAATAGACATCTACCGTTAGTTGAATTTTCTTACAACAACAGTTATCAGTCCACCATTGGTATGGCACCTTATGAAGCGCTTTATGGCAGGAGGTGCAGGTCACCCTTGTATTGTGATGAGGTTGGCGAAGCAAAGCTCTTGGGCCCTGAGATCTTACAGCAAATGTCAGATAAGATTGCCATTATTAGAAACAGGATGATGACTGCACAAAGTCGACAGAAGAGTTATGCAGACCAAAGGAGGAGAGACCTCGAGTTTGCTGTTGGATATTGAAGTCTTCCTGAAGATTTCACCATTTAAAGGAGTGCTAAGATTTGGCAAGAAAGGGAAGCTTAACCCACGGTTCATTGGACCATTCCTTGTTTTGGCAAAGGTTGGAAACACAGCTTACAGATTACAATTACCTCCGTCATTGGAGAAGGTTCATAATGTTTTTCATGTGTCAATGCTAAGGAAATACATACGTGATCCAACGCATGTTGTGGTGCCATCAGAAATCGAAATTGAACCGACTTTGGAGTATGAGGAGAAACCGGTACAAATTTTGGATTCTGCAGTGAAAACTCTAAGGAACAAGGAAATCCCATTGGTGAAAGTTTTGTGGACAAACCACGGCATTGAAGAAGCCACTTGGGAGCGGCGACAGGACATGTTGGACAATTATCCGGAGTTATTTGCTTAAGCAATTTTCGAGGACGAAAATTTTGTTTAAGGAGGGGTGGATGTAACACCCGAGTTACGACTAGATAATTTTCCTAACTGTATTAACGGTCATGAACATTTAATCTTAGCGGTTTAGAATTTTAAGACAAGTGTAATTAATTACATGTGGGTTTAAACTAGGTCGAGTGGCAAAGTTGTAATAATAGAGGGCTTAGACCGATATTTAAAGGAAGTGGAAATGATTTAAACCTCATTAACTCACTGTAGCCGACATCCTCCATTCTCGGCGATTCCTTCTCTCACAAGCTCTCGCCCTCTGCCTGCCTGTAATCCTTCCTTCGACGACCAGTTCCCTTGCTATTTCTCCGTTACCTTACGCTCGAGGTGAAGAAGTTTGAAGAGAAAGAGCTCAAAGTGCTAAGGAGACCAGATAAGTGAATGTATAGGTTTCTCGGTCAATAGGACCCTACATCAAAGGATGCTAAGTAGAAACTCGTACGATGATTAGTAGTTCTTTCATGTTACTGTCTAGCATTTATGTCGACGATTGGTTCGATAGTAAGCTTTTCATACTGGCTGAATGTTCTGTCCTACAGCTTGGACGAGTTAAAGAACCCCATGCTCATGCATTATCAATGTTTTATGCACATGAAAATGTTTTAAAAGCATGTTCTCTCATGAACAAGATAAGATGATAAAATCCCTACAACGTGGATGAGTGAGGGTTGGGGGCGGTTCGGCGTATGTCACAGTCCACAGTAGGACATATGAATACGACCCGCAGTAGGGACCATAATCAAACTCACTGTCGAACCCCCTTTACCGGCACAAATCCTCTCTCATCCCACGCAACATGAACAATGATATGAATAACGAATATGGTGTTGACTTATAGAGTGTTTAAGTCATAATTTGTTTTTGATTATGTATTTGTATAATTAATGTACAATTTGATTATGTGTATTTAAAGAAAATAATGAATATGAGTTTATATGGAAATACCCTTGAAAAGGGTATTTTAGTTGTCTAATAAATCGGTTTGAGTATACAGAATGAAATAGCAACAGGCTTGCATATACCGATCTCTACACGACAAAGAAATGTTGCATCTGCCGATAGCTGTTGAAGCTACTCCTGCCGATGCCGGTTCATCACGTGTTGAGGTGTATATGCCGATGACTTTTACAAGTCTCATCTGCCGAAGCGTTTTTGAAGACATCTACCGATGACGTGGTCAGCGCTTATTGGTTTCATCTGCCGAAGCGGTTTTGAAGATATCTGCCGATGACGTGTCAAGATGGATCTACCGATAGCATTTGACGCTACTCATACCGATGTCATTCAAGCTTGCACATGCCGATCACTAGACGACAATTTTCAAGAGTTCATCTGCCGATGGTTTTTAAAGATGCTTCTGCCGATAGAAGTTGAAGATGCTTCTGCCGATGGAATTCAAGGATATATCTGCCGATGGCATTTCAAGCAGCATTCACCGATGACGTGTCTCCGCTCATTAGTTGCATCTGCCGGCGAACTTCCGCCAGAATTCAAATTAGCCGCGAAGCTACAGTGACGTCGTTTTCAGCCATAACTCCAGAACATTAATGGCGACGACGATTTGCAACTACAAACGGCAACGGCTACCTGAACTTGTACGGATGCTTCCCAACGGTAACAAAGTTTCTATTATTGGTTTAGAAGCATTGAAGTCAAGCAGAAAATGGACAGAGTATAAAAGCCGAGCTTAGAGCACAAAGGAACAACTTTTGCGAATTTTCTATTGAGCCCTAACTTGCGATTAATTATACTCTGTATCAGTTTTCTACATCTCTCTATTCAAAACTTGAGATTCTGTTTTGAGAGCTTGTAGATTATTGTAATCTTCATTCAAATCTGAAAAACTTGTAAGGCAGTGGATTGACGCCCGTAAAGTTCAATCCAGGATTGTGTAAGGTTGTGGATCGACACCCGAAAGCTCGATCAGGATTTCTCGTTGAGGAGAAGTAAGGAATCTTCAAGGGGGAGCCTTGGAGCGTGGACGTAGGCGGTTTGGCCGAACCACGTAAAAATACTGGTGTCGAATTTCTCTCTCTCTCTCTTTACATTATCTGATCACTTATGATAAATCTATAAGTTTAATCTAGGAGAGAAATTAAGTTGACTAGTAATTAAAATTAAAAGGTCTAATTCACCCCCCTCTTAGACAATAACGATCCTACAATTGGTATCAGAGCGAGGTTTATCTTTGTCTAAGTTGTTTTTTTTTTTGAACACTCTGTGTGATATAAACCATGGCATTCAATACAAACTCCTCACACATTGAGGGTCAATCCATTTCTCGTCCACCACTGTTTGATGGCAGTGATTATGTTTATTGGAAAGTGAGAATGAGAATATTCATTCAAGCTATGGACTATGAGATCTGGAATATAATAGAAAATGGGCCATATACTGCTTTTAAGACAGAAAATGGCATTAGGATTCCCAAAGCCTCTCACGAACTAAATGATACAGACAAGAAGAATCTAAGCCTTAATGCCAAGGCTATAAACACTCTGTAATGTGCTCTAAATAGAGATGAGTTTAATAGAGTACAAGGGTGTGAAAGTGCTCAAGAGATTTGGCACTTATTAGAGGTCACACACGAGGGCACAAATCAGGTAAAAGATAGCAAATTAAATATGTTAGTACACGAGTATGAACTTTTTACCATGATAAAGGATGAGTCTATTTCATCTATGTTTACTCGGTTCACTAACATTACTAATGGTTTAAAAGCTCTCGGTAAGATTTACTCATGTGAAGAACAGGTGAGAAAAATCCTGAGATGTCTACCCAGAGCCTGGCAACCAAAGGTGACAGCAATACAAGAGGCTCGTGATCTGAAGGTGCTCAAGCTGGAAGAGCTCATTGGCTCTCTGATGACTCATGAGATAACCATGAGGGCCAATGATAAGGAAGATCTCAAAGAAAAGGAGATCAACAAAAAGAAGGACATTGCTCTAAAGGCTTCCTCAAGTAAGCAAGAGGAATCAGAAGAAGAAGAAGAAGAAGATGAGGACATTGCACTCATCACTAGAAGATTCAGCAAGTTCCTTCAGAGAAAAAGGATGCATGGGAGGAAATTCTCGAAAGGAGAAAAGCCTCAAAAAGAGAAGGAGATCACCTGCTTTGGATGTGGAAAGCCAGGGCATATGAAGGCCGACTGTCCACATGCTAAGAATCCCAAGAAATTCAAGAAGAAAGCTATGAAGACCACTTGGGATGATAGTGATGAAGACACCTCCTCAGAAGATGAAGAAGTTGCAAATCTGTGCTTTATGGCACATGAAGATAAGGTTAGTCTTTCATCCTTTAATTTAAGTGATTGTGATAGTGATAATGAAGATGGTGAACTTATTGATGCTTTCAATGATTTAGTTAAACAGTTTGACATGTTAAAAACTAAATACAATACTTTGAAAAAGGAAAATGCAAACATGGTAGAACTACATGCCAAGACAACTAATGTGCATGTCAAAGAGATGATGAGCTTAAAAGCAAAAACAAAGATTTGAATAATATTATACTGAACTTCACTAAGGGTGAAAAATTATTTAAGATGGTAATAGGAGGACAGAGAGCAAATTTTGACAGAACAAGATTAGGTTATGACAAGCCTAATAAAAAGAAAGCCTTTAAGAATTTCTTTGTTAAATCGTCTACCTGTCATGCTTGCAATGAGTTAGGACATAAGTCGTATGAATGTCCTTTGAAATTAGGTAAGAAATCAAGCAATAAACTTCAATAGGTTCCTAAGGGAACCAGACCTAACACTAGGACCCAAAAGATTTGGGTACCTAAGAAGACAACCTGATTTCTGTTTTGCAGGTTGACTGCTCTCCCGGGACAAATCTGTGGTACCTTGACAGTGGTTGCTCAAGGCATATGACGGGAGACTCAACCAAGTTTGCTGTTGTCAACAAAAAGAAAGGGAGTGTTACTTTTGGTGGAAACCAAAAGGGCAAAATCGTTGGCATCGGCAATATAGGTAATCCTTCTCATCCTACTATTGAAAATGTTTTGCTAGTAGAAGGATTAAAACATAACCTGCTTAGCATAAGTCAGTTGTGTGACAAGGGCTATAAAGTAACCTTCAAATCAAATGCTTGTGTGATCAAAGACATTTCAACTAGTCATATATTGTTTAAAGGATTTAGAAAAGGAAATGTCTATATTGTTGATCTGAATGTTTTTGAGCATGTTGATGAGAAGTGTTTTGTTGTTAATTCTCTTAATGACTGTTGGTCTTGGCATAGAAGATTAGGTCACGTAGGGATGGATACCTTAGCTAAGATTACTAAGGAGAATTTAGTTAGAGGAATCCCTAAGATAATCTTTGAAAAGGATAGGGTCTGTGAAGCTTGTCAAATGGGCAAGCAGATCAAAAGCTCTTTTGCATCAAAGAATGCAATCTCCACTTCTAAGCCTCTCCAACTTCTTCACATGGACCTCTTCGGTCCTTCCAATATAGCAAGCCTAGGCGGCAAATTCTATGCCTTTGTTATTGTAGATGATTTCTCTAGATTCACCTGGGTATATTTCCTGAAGTCTAAGGATGAGACCTTTGAAACCTTTTCTAGCTTTAGGAAAAGAGTTCAAAACTGAAAAGGGACTCACCATTGTTGCTATTCGTAGTGATCATGGTGGAGAAATTTGAAAATGAGAGATTTGAACTCTTGTGTCTCAAAAATGGAATTGAGCACAATTTCTCTTCACCTAGGACTCCTCAGCAAAATGGTGTTGTTGAGAGGAAGAATAGATCTCTCCAGGAGCTAGCTAGGACTATGCTTAGTGAAAATTCCCTTCCTAAATACTTCTGGCTGAAGCTGTTGCTACAGCTGCTATGTACTCAATCGGGTCTCTATAAGACTATTCTTGAAAAAAACTCCCTATGAACTTTGGAATGGCAAGACTCCTACTGTTAAGTATTTTAGAGCTTTCGGTTGCAAATGTTTTATTCTTAATACTAAGGATAACTTAGGAAAATTCGATTCCAAATCCGATCTTGGAATTTTTCTAGGATATTCTTTGACCAGTAAAGCTTACAGAGTTTTCAATAGGAGAACTCTTGTTGTTGAGGAATCTGTTCATGTCAATTTTGATGAGACTCCTCAGCCATTAATGAATGTGGATGAGAATGATCCCTTGGAAAAACAACTGGATTCCCTTTCCTTAGAAAAGCCTACAGATCCCATTCAAGAAGAAAAATCTTTAGAACCTTCTTCTATTCCTCATGACATAGTTTCTGTCAAGGATGAAAATCCTGCTCTTCCTAGAGATTGGAAATTCATCAAAGACCATCCATTAGATGAAGTCTTAGGTGATCCTTCGTTAGGAGTTAAGACTAGATCCTCTCTTAGGAATCTCTGTGCCAATGTGGCATTTATATCTCAAATAGAACCTAAGAAGTTTGAAGAGGCCGGAGAGTGATGAAAACTGGATTTAGCTATGCAAGAGGAGTAAATCAATTTGAAAGGAGCAAGGTATGAGAACTTGTTCCACGGCCTAAGGATCATCCCATTATAGGAACAAATGGGTTTACAAGAACAAATTGGATGAAAATGGGATCGTAGTCAGAAATAAGGCTAGGCTAGTTGCTAAAGGTTACAATCAAGAAGAAGGTATAGATTTTGGGGAAACCATTGCACCTGTAGCTAGATTAGAATCCATTAGGATGCTCTCAGCCTATGCTTGCTACAAAAACTTCACACTCTTTCAAATGGATGTAAAGGTGCCTTCTTAAATGGTTATATTCAGGAAGAAGTTTATGTAGAGCAGCCCCTAGGATTTGAAGACTTTGCTAAACCGAATCATGTGTATAGACTTATGAAAGCTCTTTATGGTCTTAAGCAGGCTCCTAGAGCTTGGTATGACAGGTTAAGGAATTTCCTTGAGGAAAGGAATTTCAAAAAGGGTAACACCGACTCAACTCTATTACCAGGCAAAAGGATAAGGACATTCTGCTGGTTCAAATATATGTCGATGACATTATTTTTGGATCAACCAATGTCAACATGTGTAATGAGTGTTTTCTCCCTCATGCAAAGTGAGTTTGAAATGAGTATGATGGGGGAGTTAAAGTTCTTCCTAGGATTCAGATTAATCAGTCTCCTGATGGAATCTTCTTCTGTCAAGAAAGTACATTAAGGAACTCCTTAAGAAATTCGGATTAGAAACTGTCAAATCTTCTAAAACTCCCATGAGTACCACTACTAAATTGGACAAGGATGAAATGGTATAAGTGTGGATATCAAGAAATATCGTGGTATGATTGGTTCTCTGTTGTATCTGACTGCTAGTAGGCCAGATATATCTTTAGTGTGTGCCTTTGTGACTAGGTTTCAGGCTGCCCCTAAGGAATCTCTTTATCTACAGTAAAAAGGATTTTCAAATATTTGAGTGGGACTTATGATTTAGGTTATGGTATCCTAAGGGAACTTCCTTTGATCTGATTGGATATTCAGATTCTGACTATGCTGGTAGTCTAGTTGATAGGAAAAGCACCACAGGAACATGTCAATTTCTTGGTGAATCTCTAGTGTCTTGGTATTCTAAGAACAGAATTCTGTTGCACTCTTCAACTGCAGAAAGTGAATATATTGCTGCAGGCAGTTGTTGTGCACAAATGCTTGGATGAAACCAGACTTTGGAGGACTATAATCTGTTCTTTGATAGGATTCCTATTAGGTGTGATAACACCAGTGCTATCAACATTTCTAAAATCCTATTCAACACTCTAGAACAAAACATATTGATGTAGGTATCATTTCATCCGTGAACATGTTCAAGAGGAGATATTTCTTTAGAATTTGTTACTTCTGTAGATCAATTGGCCGACATCTTACAAACCCCTTGGATGAGAAGACATTCAATATATCAGAATAAGGTTAGGTCTCATTAGGGTTGATAGAAAATAATTCTGTCTCTTTTGGAAATTCCCAAGTGTTAGCAATTCCTTGTTGTGAAAGCATCGGTAGATGCTAATTTTTTCTCTAAGCATCGGAATATACATTTCTACCGGTAGGTATCGGCAGACTGTAGTGTTTCTATCCCATCGAAGCTGTTCTATCAATCGCTGACGACGTGTACCATGAATATGTAATTCCTCAATCGTGCCGCGGCGCACGTATATCTTCTTCGTCTTGCGATGTGTTATTTCTTTAATTCATTCTTCTTTCGCCCAGAACTCTACTTTCGCGCCCCCCCCCCCCTCTTGTCTCTTAAACCCCGCCCTAACCAGATTTTCCTCTGTCGAATTACTCTTTCTAGCACTTGGAATCTCGAGGTCATCATCTCGCGCCATCTCCAAACCGCCCAAGAGAAGGGCCAAAGTTTCTGATCGTCCTTCTCGAGAGGTTCCTCTTGGAACAGTGGCAGCCGTTCTACTTTCTTACTCAGCAACCGAGTTTAAGTACTCACATGACTTACGGTTCAATCGTTAATCCGATTAGGGTATTTCTTTTGAGAGAGTTAGCCGACTTGGCCTTTATTGAACCCTTGCTGATCTCGGTTGAATAGTCTCTTTGAGACCAAATCATTCTTCTAGCCCTGAAGCATTAATGTTTAATCAACCTGCTTTCCACTGATTAACCCCTCCATTAGAGCTACGTCTAAAACACTTCCCTTGACGATTACTCCTCAGTGCCATAGATGCCCTTCTGGGAGCTCCCTCATTGGTACCTGCCCTTACTTATGTGACAGGGCCTGACGACTACCCTTCCTTGGAACGTCTGATGGACTACAATTTCTCAGGAAATTACTGTTGACCCCAATTCTTCTTCCCCCTTGATCCGTTTCAGGGCAAACATCTGACCCCTAGCGCCAGCTTTTTCGTCATATTATTGATTTCAATATTGTCCCAATGTGACATATACGAAGTGAGCTCACTAACTATCTGTTCTGGATGCATCTATCTCAAGACACCTTTCAACCATGGGTTATAGTTTGTTCAGGATTGAGTCTGCTCTCGCCTCCAGAGCTAACATTTCTACGCGTATATCTAGCTTCTCATGCGTATTTGCTCGTCTTGAGGTGGTTTTTTTTCCAGGGAGAGGAACCGTGAGACTTCTGCCCTCGTAACCTTTTACTCCAACTCCACACTCCAAGCAGGATGGATTCAAAAGTATCGGAAAAGGAAAACCTGCTGTGGATAAGCCAAAAAAAGGCTTCTTTGGCGCACCTGTCAGTCGTGGTAAAGGTAAACTTCCTTCCAGTGAATCAACTGGCTGAATGAGGAGATGACAACTGTAAGTCATCCTCAGGATTCAGCCCCCCACCTTCACCTTTAGTGTGGCGTAGCGTAGATTTCTCTTCCTCCTATGGCGCCCATTTCATAGGCCACCTCTCTCCCTCCCTCTTTCCTCTTCCTATTCCTGAACAGCCCCTTCTCCCCTCCTCTCTCGTATTCCTCTCATCAGCCGTTTTTCCTTCCATCTCTCCTTCTCCGGTAATCGAGCTCTTTCTTCCATTTTCACTCATGCTCCTCCAGCTCTACCATCTCCAGGGTGCCTCCCCTCCCTCTCCACCTACTCTTTCTTTAAACACCTACGCTCAGCTCCATCCAGTGGCCAAGTCAACCCATCTTCAGCTCCTCATCTCCATTCATGAACCTTCACACCAGCAATCATCTCCCGATCAGCAGCGAGGTGGCCTCCGCCATCACCTTCCAACCTGCTCCAATCGCCTGCCAGTCCCCCCGGCTCTCCAATACTCCTGCCTCCTGCACCCTCTCCTGAACTCCCATACATATCCACAGGAGATTTTCCTTAAACAGAAGGCTCGTGGGGGGGGGGGGGGCATGAGATGCAGTCTCTATTACCAACCTTGCACTGCCCTCAGTACTCTCCAAAGTAAAATTGAGTAAGAATCATCAGACATGGCGTTGGGCTCGATACAGGTCTTGTCCTGCTGTCTACAGAGGATGGTGTAGTCGATGGTTTTGTCAGAGAACTTGAGAACCCAATTGTCCAATGCCCGCGGTGAAACCTTAACCGGCCTGAACGCCGAAACATCATGTTCTGTCTCCATGTTCCGAGGCCTGCTTTGAAGATTTGCTTCTTCCCCTTTTCCAGGACTGCTGTTTTGAAGATGTGCGTCGTCCCCTAGATTTCATGAGCTGAGCCAAGTTCACTCTTCTACCGTCCCAGCTCCGAATCTTTCTCATCCTCCAGCCTGTCCGATGAAGCTTCTCCCCACATTTATGTGATTTCTCTGGTCCTTCTGCGAGTCTCCGTCTGCATGGACGTTGATTTGTCCCAGAGCCTCTCCACCTCCTGCTCCCGGTCTGGCCATGGTGGGTCTAACCATCGCCTCTCCCAAAGATCGTGCTTTCTTCAACTCTGGTGATGGGCTTTTTCATCCCCCGTGACTTCCCTCTTATGTCCAGAGAGCTTTTGGAATCTGTCCATATTAGATCTTTTCAAATAGCCTTTTTAGTTATTCATTTTTTTTTGTTTATGTTGTTTCCTTTTTATGACTATTTTTTTTTTTTCCTAACATACTCGTTTTGATGTATTATTTTTTTGTGATAAATGTCTGGGTAGAACTATTTTTGATTGAGTTTGATTGATAACATTCTTTGGTATACTCTGTGTTTCTGGAATTGCTATTAATGGTTTATGTATAATAAATGCACATCTAATGGGGGATCGGCTAGAGTTAAGGGAGTATCCAAGTTAATCACATGTATTGTCTAAGCAAAAGGGAGATTGTTGCTTTAGAGTGTGTAAGAAGTCATATTTGTTTTTTGATTATTTATTTTTAATATTAAGTACATTTTGATTATTTGTATTTAAAGAAAAAATGAATAGATTTTATTTGGGAATACCCTTGAAAAAGTATTTTAGTTGTCTAATAAATCGGTTTGTAGTATACAGAATAAATGCAACAGACGTTGCATAGACCGACGCTAACCACGAGATTTTTTCATCGTCCGATACTGTTGACGGCTACTCCTGCCATGCCGGTTCATCACGTGTTGAGGTTATATGCCTGATGACTTTTACAAGTCTCAATCTGCCGAACGTTTTTGAATACAATCTACCGATGACGGTTCATAGCGCTTATTTTGTTTCATCTGCCGAGCGTGGGTTTTTTTTTGAAAACTATATCTGCCGATGACTGTCAAGATGATTCTAACCGTAGCATTTGACGCGACTCAACCGATGTCATTTCAGGCTTGCACATGCCGATCACGTAGACGACATTTTCCAAGAGTTCCTCTGCCGATGGTTTTTAAAGATGCTCTGCCGATAGAATTGTACGATGCTTCTGCCGTTGAATTCCAGGATATATCTGCCGATGCATTTCAAGCAGCATTCAACACCGATGACGTTTCTCCGCTCATTTAGTTTCATCTGCCAGGTGAACTTCCTGCATATTCCAGTTAGCCGCGAAGCTACAGTGACGTCGTTTTCACCATAACTCCAGAACATTAAGGCGACGACATTTTGCAACTACAAACGCACGGCTACCTGAACTTGTACGGATGCTTCCAACGGTACACCAAGTTTCTATTATTGGTTTAGAAAGCATTGAAGTCAAGCAGAAAATGGACAGAGTATACAATCCGAGCTTAAGCAAAGGACAACTTTTGCAAATTTTCTACTATTGAGCCCTAACTTGCGATTACGTATAACTCTGTATCATGTTTGCAGACATCTGTTCTATTCAAATTTGAGATTCTGTTTTGAAGCTTGTGATTTTTGTAATCTTCATCAAATCTGAAAAAACTTGTAAGGCGTGATTGACGCCCTAAAGTTCAACCAATTGTGTACGGTTGTGGCGCGACACCCTAGCTCTATCAGGATTTCTCTTTGAGGACAACCAAGTGAAAGAATCTTCAAGGGGGAAGCCTTGGGCGTGACGTAGGCATTTAGGCCGGACCCACGGAAAAAGACTGGTGTCAATTTCTCTTCTCTCTCCTCTTTACATTATCTGATCACTTGTGATAAATCATAATGTATCTAGGAGAAAATGGAAGTTGACTATAATTAAAAGTAAAAGGTCTATTCACCCCCCCTCTTAGACAAATAACGATCCTACATATGGTCAGCGATATGGACTATAATCACGAACGATGGAATGTGTTTCAAGCGATGGAATTATGTTATAATGATGAAGATGAAATAATGATTATGAACAAGAAAAGACTCATACCACGTTTTTTCTCTGAATTATGCAGTTCATGCATCATTGATTGTTTGCATTCCTTACTAAGCTTAGGCTTATAGTTTTAAATTTGAGGTAGGTGACGAGGTTTCGGTGAGTGATTCAAGATTAAATGAGGAGTCTAAGTTTTGGTCTGTTGGAGATGCTCAGTGTGACAGTGCAGGCTGGCTTGGCGAAATAAGTTCTCTGTTTATGCTCTATTCACATTATTAAGATTTTAATATGGAAGTATAAGTAGAATAAGTTATTCATAGTACTGGGATTTGGAAGTAGCTGGATGCGCCACTGATCAGGATGTAGTTTATATTGAATTCTTTTTGTTTAGACCGGTCCGATATATGTACTCCTGAGGGAATCCTTGATTTTCTGTTACAGAATGTTTGAAGTCAGAAAGTTTTTGAACTTGTTCATGACTTTGTCTATTGGGGAGTGTTTTTTAGTCCCGACCGTAGTTGGTGTGTTTCTATCGGTAGATGCGGGTGTTTTCTATCGTAGCTGTAGTTATGTTTATCAGTCCGTAAAATATAAAGGATTTATCTTTTCTATCGTAAAAGGAGGGAGATTTTCCGGCGGTAGATACAACAGTGTTTATATCGGGTGAGTCGAAAGTCTTTTTCCCTGTCGCCTAGTCATGCGGCAGATGTAGTTTATTGTATTTTCCTGCTGCGTCATCGGCAGATACAGTTTTTTTAATCTTCCGCTGACGTTATCGGGAGGCAGATGTTTTATGATACCTTCCCCTGTTGACGACAACGGCAGACGCGGTTTTTTGATTAGCTGCCGGCTGACTCTCGCAGATGCGGTTATGTATATCTGCCGACGAACGTTTAATGAATTGTGTGTATGCACTGACTGTCGGTTGATGTGAGAACTTACATCTACCGAGGGTGATTAATGAATCACTGAATGCCGGATAACCGGACGATGTATCTTTGGTTTATCGGTAGATGTTGGCCCTGCTCCTGCCTTGTCGTTGTGATCGCAGATGAAGTGAAGAATTGTGGTCGTTGCGGTTTTCGCAGATGCTTTTTTTTTTTAAAATCCCCAGCCAACGTCTTATGTCATTTGTCCATGTCCTAACATGTGCCTAACAGATTAGTATTTCCGCAGCAAAGGTGAATGCATACAGGAAACAAAGGATCTCAAGATTTAAAAACTTGAGGAACTCTTGGATCTCTAATGCCACATGAGATTACGATGAGGTCAAACGAGAAGGACGATCCAAGGAGGGAGAGAGGCGTACAAAAAGAAAAAAGATTCTTTCTATGAAAGCCCTCTTCAGCAAAAACGAAGAATTGGAGGAATGATGTAAGAAGAAGATGATTGAGGATCGAGCCTCATTACAAGGAGGTTCAGCAAATTACTCCAAAGAAAAAAGAATGCAAGGAAGGAAGGAAGATTTTCAAAGGGTGAGAAATCTAACAAAGGAGAAGGAAGGAATCACTTGCTTGAGGTGGAAAGCCTGGCACATGACAGCAGATTGTCCACAGACAAAAGAAGATCCCAAGAAAAATTTAAGAAGAAGGCTATGAAGGCCACTTGGCGATGACAGGGAAAGTGACACCTCCTCCCAGAAGCTGAGGAAGTTGAAAATCTGTGCTTCATGGCACCACGAGGGAAAAAAGGTGTAGTACTTATTAAAGTATTTTAAGTGATAGCGATAGGTGATACGAAGAGGTGTCACACCCGAGTTCGACTAGGTAAGTTCCTAAAGTATTAACGGTATGAACATTTAATCTTCGCGGTTTAGAATTTAAGACAAGTGTAATTAAACAGTGGGTTGAAACTAGGGAGTGGCACAGTTGTAATAAATAGAGGGGCTTAGACGATATTTAAAGGAAGTGGAAAGATTTAAACCTCATTAACTCCAACTGTAGCGACATCCTCCATTCTCGGCATTCTTCTCTCGCAAGGCTCTCGCCCTATGCCTGCTGTTAATCCTTTCTTCGACGACCAGTTCCCTGCATTTCTCGGTTAACTTACGCTCGAGGGAAGAAGTTGAAGAGAAAGAGCTTCAACTGCTAAGGAGACCAGGGTAAGGGAATTGTATCGGTTTCTCCACGGGCACTAGGACCCTACATCAAAGGAGCTAAGTAGAAACTCGTAGATGATTAGTAGTTATTCATGTTACTGTCTAGCATTTATGCGACGATGGTTCGCCATAGTAAGCTTATAGGGCTGAATGTTTCTGTCATACAGCGTGGAGAGTTAAAGAACCCATGCCATGCATTATCAATGTTTATGCACAGAAAATGTTTTAAAAGCAGTTCTCTCAGGAACAAGCTAAGATGATAAAATCCCTACAACGTGGATGAGTGAGGGTTGGGGGCGGTTCGGCGAGTCACAGTCCACAGTGAGGACATAATGAATACGACCGCAGTAGGGACATAATCAAAACGCAACAACAATTGTTCGAAACCCCCTTTACAGGAAAAAAATCCCTCTCATCCCACGAAACATGAACAAGATATGAATAAACGAATATGGTCAGCGAGATGGACTAAAATACGACGATGAATGTGGTTTCAGGCTGTGAATTATGTTGATGAATGATGAATATGGAATAATGAGTATGAACAAGAAAGACTCTGACCACGTTTTTCTCTGAATATGCATAGGCCATTACATGTTATTGTGCATCTTATGCTAAGCAAGTGTTATAGTTTCAACCTTGATGTAGGGGACGAGTGTTCAGGTGAGGGATTCAAGTTAACTGAGAAGTCTACGTTGGATGTTGGAGAATGATCGTTGACAGTGAAGGATGGATTGACGAATAAGTTCTGGTTTATGCTCTTGAAAAATATGCTTATATGGAAGATATAGTAGATAAAGGATTTCATTAGTACTGGGATGGAAATATATGGATGCTCAGGGATAGAGGATGAACAGTTTATGAATATCTTTGTTTAAGACTTCCGATAGTACTCTGAGGGAATCATTGATTTCTGTTTACAGAAGATGTAAGTCTCGAAAGTTTGAGACTTGTTCAGATTATGTCTCGGAGATGTGTTTAGTCCGACCGGTAGGCGTGGTGTGTTTTCGACGTAGAGCAGGGTTGGTTCTATCGGTAGCTGTAGATATGATCGTCGGTAATATAAAGATTTTCTTGCTATCGGTAGAAGTAGGAGATTCGTCGGTAGATACAGTGTGTTATACGGGTGATGGGGAGTCTTTTCCTGTCGACTAGGATCGGGTAGATGTAGTTTATGTATGTTCCTCGATGAGTCCATCGGCAGATACAGTTGTTATCTCCTGTGACGTAGCGGCAGATGTAGTATATACCTTCCTGTGACGAAAGGCAGACGCGTCTGATAGATGCCGGCGTGACGTCATCGGAAGATGCCGGGGTTGTATATCTGCCGACAAAGGTTTAATGAATAGGTGTGGGATGCACGGGACTGCGGTTGATGTGAGAAACTTAATTACCGATGGGGTTGATTAATGAATCACGTGAAATGAAAGGGATACGGGAAGATAAGATGTTAGCTTTGGTTTATCGGTAGAGGTGAGCCCTCTCTGCCTTGTCGTTGAGTGATCGGCAGAGAGAGGAAGTTTGTCGTTGGAGTTCGGCAGATGCTTTTTTTTAAAATCCCCAGCCAAACTGTCTTATTTCATTGTACATGTCCTACAGGACCCGACTAGTATTTCCGATGACTTAGTAAAAAAAAAAAAAAATATATAAAGAGTGAAAGGATAAAGGAGTGAGTAAAGTCATGAATGGACGTTGGCGATCATTCCCGGGTCGTTACCAATTATGGTACGCAGAGCAAAAACTAGGTTCTAAAATGATTCTGCCGAATGCCTCCCGGCACGGACCGGTCACTTGAGTACTCCAGCAACTGCTAAGATTTATGATTTTAGGTAAATGCACTAGTTAAGATGTATCTATAACTAATGTGTTTAGGAAACCCAATATGTAGAGGTCAGCAGAGAGAGACCAGATGAGGATAGCATACCATTGCTCAGTTGACAGGTGGGCATGAGCCATCTCACCAGACGAACAACTGATGATGCCAAGGAGGAACAAGGCAAATCCAGAATAATGCAAAACTCATGTCATGGGGGTGAGCGTTCACGGCTTCGGACCCCCGGTTGTTACTGAGACAGGTTTCAGATTCTATCTATGTGAGAGATGGGTTCGAAGATAGAGACATGGTTAGTATGCGAAAGGTTGAGTGAAGGAGATAGGTTCAGTACGTGTCTTTCATTTGGAATTGGGTGTGCAAGGCATGGTTGGGATTCATCCAGAAACGCTAATGCCGCGAGTATGACTGGGAGACGTCAATATCGCTCTGAAAGTACTTCAATAAGACTGTCGGGCCAGCAAGAAGAAGGAAGTTCATTGAACTCTGCGAAAAACTGGCTTCGTGACGGAACTACATATGCAAGTTGTGCTTTGTGCGGTTGCTCCCCGAATGATTGCGGGATTGATGGGACAGGCATTAACAATTTGTTCAAGGACTACAGCCGAGTTGTAAGTGCAAGGAAAAGGAACTGCTGGGATAACACCACTGTACCTTATGGAGAAGATGAGGCTAAGGCTTGGAGCTGGAAGAGGCTGAGATGAGATGACTAGCATATTGCCAGCGTGAGCAACCCCAAGGAAGTGCACGAGGAACTCAGCCGCCACCTGTTCCGAACAAGGATGGCGAGCCGCAAACAGGAACATGAGGGCCACAGAACAACAGCAAGGTAGAAAGAGCACCCTTAATCCAAATGTGATTCAAGGGAAGGGGAAAACGACCAGTGCCCCTCATGCCTCAACTGCCAGAAAAAACAATGGTGCGTGCAAGATTGATTATGGCCGAGTGCTTCAGGTTGACAAAGTTGGACATAGTCAGAGACTGCCCCATGCCGCAGATCCGAACCGTGGCAAAGGGTAGCCCAAGAGTCTATGCAGGATGGTAGGCAGAGGAAACGTTGCAGCATACAGTCATACAGGTTAAGTATCATTAGAGCTGTGGTTGTTCTGCTTACACGTTATTGATAAGGGAGCCAACCACCCGGTTTAATAAACTCGTTTGTATGCCGACACAAACTTAGAACTTTTTACCAGCGAACATGTTCATAGATGTTATGTCCAACGGGGAAGGTCCCTACATCTGAAAGAGTGTTAAGGTGATGTGGGACCTTAGGAAGGAAGAAACTATGATGTAGAAATGGTTGTAATTGAATTTGATAAGGTATGAGGGGATATCGGATGATTTGGTATCCCAGGCTTTCCACGATAAGTGTAGGTAGGCTAGTAGAGTTCCGACACCCAAATGGAGATCGCTAGACCTTTGCAAGCTATCAAAAAAGTTAAACGCCAATTATAACTCACTAGAAGGGTCTCAACGGATATTGAAAGATGGTTGTGATTGTTATTCTCGCTGTGTATGGATCACGAGCGAAAGATAAGATAGAGTACAAGAAAATTTCTAAGTCCGAGAGTTCCCTGAAGCATCTTGGACGATTTTGCCGGATACCACTGATAGGGGAATAGAGTTGTAATATAACAGATCACGAAGGCATTAACTGTGTCTAAGACTCCCTTACCGTATGGCACCTGTCGAAATTAAAAGAATTAAAAGCCAATTACAGGAGTTCGTAGACAAGGAAGATATCGCTCTAGTAGATCTCCCGTGGGGGCGCCTGTGTTATTTGTCAAGAAGAAGCTGTTCTTTGAGGATGGCATAGATTAAGAGAATTGAACAAACTGACGATAAAGAAACACGTACCTTGCCCCGATTGATATTTGTGGACCAATCAAGGAGCAAAGGTTCAAAGTAGATTTACGTTCGGGGTATTACCAACTGAAGGTTAGGAAAGTGACATACCTAAGACAGCTTTTAGAACCCCGTTATGACATTCTGAATTCATGGTGCTGTAGTTTTGGTTGGCACCCACGCACCTGCAGCCTTCATGGCTTGTAAGGAAGCGAGTGTTTCGCTAGTATTTGGACAAATTTGTAATTGTGTTTATAGATGATATTCTTATTTACTCCAGACAGAAGCTGACCATGCCAGAAACACGTCAGGATAGTTTTGAAAACCATGAAAAGAATCAACTGTATGCCAAAGTTATCTAAATGTGAATTCTGGGAGTAATGGTCACTTTTTAGGCCATGTATTTTGCGGAAGGATATCAGAGACCCAACAAGATTCAGGCTGTTAAGGACTGGCAACGCCAAGGAATGGCAGTGAAAGTATAGTTTATGGCTTGGAGGTTATATTATAGGAGTTTAGTAAAGGATTTTTATGATAGCTAAGACTGTATCTAATTTGACAAAGGAAGGACACCAAAATACTCTGGGACAAAGCTTGGTGAAGATGGCTTCCTGACACTTAAAACTTAAAGTTAACGACAGCCCACTATTGACCCTCCAATCCCGAAAGAAGGAAGTTTAGTGTTATTGTGATGGTCCAAATTCGGACTAGGGTGTGTGTGATGCAGAAGGCAAAGTTATAGAGTAGGCCTCTAGGCAAGGCTAAAAAAGGTTACGAGCCAAGGAAATACCCCCTACGATTGAATTAGCCGCCGTTGTATTTGGCTAAAGATTTGGAGACCTATTGTAGACGACAGTGCGAAGTATTTCGGACCATAAGAGCTGAAAATATCTCTTCACTCCTCCCAAAAGAAGTAACATGAGACAGAGACGTTGGTGAGAATTTGTTAAAACTAGCCTCGAATAAGCGTACCTCCAGGCAAGGCTAATGTGTAGCCTAATGCATTGAGCCGAAGGTTCAGCAACAATGCAACACGCGAATCAGCTGTGTCTATATCTGTGAGGACAGAGATCAGAAATTGGAAGTGGAGTAGTTCCGAATACTGTGATGCTCTACTGCTACTCTAACTATCAACAAACCATTTGGCAAAAGATCAAAGAGCACAACAGAAGAACTTAGAGGAGAATATAGGAATATGATCAAGATGAGGACGCACAACTAAGAGTTGAGTTCTCTCCAAGGATGGGAGCCTGAGTTTAGAGATAGAGGTTGCCTGGATGAAGGGTTTACGTAAAGTTAATTGGACCGAAGCCCATTCATCTTCCTTCTCTGTGCACCATGGTAACACCAAGAGTATAGGGATTTAAGGTTATATTATTGGTGGCCAAACATGAAGAGGGATGTGGCCTAGTTTGTTGAATCATGTTTGGTATGCCAAATTTTAAAGCAGAAACTGATCAACGCCGGGAGGTACCCTTCAGCCTCTACCTTAATCCATGAATGGAAGTGAGAAAAATATTGCCATGGATTTTGTGTAGGTTTGCTAAAGACACTAACGGACTGATAGTATTTGGGTCTTTGAGCAGACGGACCAAGTCAGCTCACTTATTACCTGTAACAGATGCCCTACCAAGGGACCAACGGCCCGAACGGGTATGTTCAAGAAAGTTAAGTTACATGGAACAACGGTATCCATTGTCTCTGATAGTGACCCCAGGTTCACCTCACGATTTGGAAGAGTTTGCAAGGACAACGTTAGGAACAAAGTTAACCTCGTAATGCATTTCATCCACAGACAGATGGCCAAGCAGAAGAGGACCTTCGATACTTGAGGATATGTTGAGAGATTGTGTGTGGACTTCAGACAAATTGGAATAGAAACCTACCGTAGTGGAATTGCTTTAAAAAACAGTGTCAGTCCACATGGTATGGCACATATGAAGCGCTTTATGGCAAGGCGGGGAGGTCAATTGTATTGTGATGAGGTTGGCGAAGCAAAGTCTTGGGCCCTGAGATCTACAGCAAATGGAAGCTAAAGATTGCATTATTAGAACAGGATGAGAATGCACAAAGTCGACAGCACGATTATGCAGACAAAGGAGGAGCGACCTTCGAGTTTGGTTGGATATTAAAGTCTTCCTGAAGATTTCACCATAAAGGCGTGCTAAGCTTGGCAAAGAAAGGGAGCTTACCCACGGTTCAGTGGACCATTACTGTTTTGGCAAAGGTTGGAAACACAGCTACAGATACAATTACTCCGTCATTGGAGAAGGTTTCAGATGTGTTTCATGTGTCAATTGCTAAGGACTATACGGGATCCAAGCATGGTGTGGTGCCCTCAGAAATCGAAATGAACCGACTTTGGGGTATGAGGAGAAACGGTACAAATTTTGATTCTGCAGTGAAAACTCTAAGGAACAAGGAATCCCATTGTGAAAGTTTTGTGGACAAACCACGGCAGGAGAAAGCACTTGGGAAGCGGCGACAGGACATGTGGACATTAGCGGAGTTATTGCTTAAGCAATTTTCGAGGCGAAAATTTTGTTAAGGAGGGGTGGGTACCACCGAGTTAGATAGACCTTTGCCTAAACTTATTAACGGCATGAACATTTAATCTTAGCGGTTTTAGAATTTAAGACAAGTGTAATTAATAATGGCCCCCGGCGTTGCCTAAATAGTTCGAGTGGCAACGTTGTAATTTTTAAATTTTTGAAGGGGGAGGGCTTAGACTACTTTAAAGGAAGTGGAAATGATATAAAACCTGATTAACTCAATGTAGACGACATCCTCATTCTCGGCGATTCTTCTCTCCAAGCTCTCGCCCTCTGTGCCTGCCTGGTAATCCTTCCTTCGACGACAGTTCCCTTGCATGTCTCAGGTACCTGTACGCAGAGGGTTGAAGAAGTTGAAGAGGAGCAAGAGCTAAAATTGCTAAAGGAGCCCAGATAAGGAAGGTATAGGTTTTTTTTTTTCTCGGTCAATGACCTCATCAAAGGATGTAAGTAGAAAATCGTCCGATGATTAGTAGGTCTTCATGTTACGGTTAGAATTTTGCGACGATTGTGTTCGATAGTAGCTTGGAATACGGAGGAATGTTCTGTCCTACAGTGGGACGAGTTTAAAGAAACCCATGCTCAGCATATCAATGTTGTATGCAACATGAAAAGTTTTTAACCGATGTTATCTCATGAACAAGCTAAGATGATAAAATCCATTACAACTTGTGGAGGAGTGAGGGTTGGGGGCGGTGCGCGTATGTCACAAGTACACAGTTAGGACATATGAATCGACCCGCAGTGGGACCAGAATCGAATCACTGTCGAAACCCTTTTAACGGAACAACTTCCTTCTCATTCCCCGCAACATGACAAGATATGAATAACGAATATGGTGTTGACTTATAGAGGTTTAAGTATAATGTTTTGATTATGTATTTGTATAATTAATGTACAATGTGATATGGATTTAAAGAAAATATCAATATGAGTGTTATATGGAAATTACCATTGAAAAGGGTATTTTAGGTGTATAATAAATAGGTTTGAGTATACCAGAATAGGAAATAGCAACAGGCTTGATATACCTGATCTCTACCACGACAAAGAACGTTGCATCTGCCGAGCTGTTGAAGCTATCCTGCCGAGGGCGGTTCATCACGTGTCGGTGTAGCGATGACTTTACAAGTCTCACTGACGAGCGTTTTGGAAACATCTACCGAGACGTGGTCAGAGCTTATTGGTCATCTGCCGAAGCGGTTTTTTGACGATATCTGCGAGGAGTGTCAGATGGATCTAAGACGCTATTCAGTGAGATTCGTATATTTATCATACGAGTCACCTCAGCTTGCACATGCGATCACAGACGTACAATTTTCAAGAGTTCATTCTGCGCTGGTTTTAAGATGCTTCTGCGATAGAAGTTGAGATGCTTTGACGATGGCATTAAACGGACATACTCTGCCGCGGAACCTTTTCCCAAGAAGCATTCAACCCCCGCAGAAGTCGCTGCCAACGCTCATTAGTTGCAACACGCCCATGGCGAACTTCGCCCACCGAATTAAATTAGACGCGAAGATACAGTGACGTCGTTTCAGCCTAACTCAAGCCATAATGGCTGGACGGACGATTTGAAACTACAACGGCAACGGCTAAATGAAATGTACGGATGCTTCCCAACGGTAACTCAAGTTTCTATTATTGGTTTAGAAGCTTGAAGTCAAGCAGAAAATGGACAGAGTATAAAACGCCGAGTAGAGCACAAAGGACACTTCTGGCGACATTTTCCTATTGACCGCCCCCCTACTCCGCGCATTAATTTAGACTCCTGATCAGTTTTGCTTACATCTCTCTACAAAACTGAGTTTCGTTTTGGAGCTTGTAGCTTATTGTAATCTTCATTCAACTCGGAAAAAATCTTGTACTGAGTGGATGGACGCCGTAACGTTCAATCCAGGATTTGTGTAAGGTTGTGGATTCGACACCGAAAAGCTCGATCAGGATTCTCGTTGAGGAAGAAGTAAGGAAATCTCAAGGGGAGGACTTGGGAGCGTGGACGTAGCGGTTTGGGCCGAACACGTAAAAATAATGGTGGGCATTGCTCTCTTCTTCTTTACATTATTGATCACTATGATAATCTAAAGTTTAATCAGGAGAGAACTTACGTGACTAGTACTAAAATTAAAAGGTCTAATTTCACCCCCCTCTTAGACAATACCGATACTACAATTGTAGCAGAGCGGGTTTATCTTGTCTAAGTGTTTTTTTTTTGAACACTAGTTGATATAAACCATGGCATTCATACAAATCCTCACCATTGGGGTCACTCCATTTCGGTCCACCACTGTGTGAATGGCAGGATCTGATGCTATTGGAAAGTGACGAATCGCACGACTATTAATTCAAGCGACCCCGGACTATTGAGATCGGGGATATTAATAGAAATGGCCATATACTGCTTTGACGACAGAACATGGCATTAGGATTCCCAAAAGCCTCTCACGAAACTAAAGATCAGACAGAAGAATTAAGCTAATTGCCAAGGGGCTATACACACTCGTATGTGCTAATAGAGATGAGTTTAATAGAGTACAAGGGTGTGAAAGTGCTCAAGAGATTGGGCACTTAGTAGAGGTAACACACGAGGGCCAAATCAGGTAAAAGGAGCAAATTAATTGTTAGTACACGAGTAGCACTTTTTAACCATGTAAAGGATGCGTCTATTCATCTAGTTACTGGTTCCCCTACCATATCTGGTTTTTAACAGCTCTCGGTAAAGAGTACTCCGTGCCGAACAGGTGAGAAAACCCTGGCGATGTAACCAGAGCCTGCCAACCAAGGGCCAGCACTACAAGAGGCGTGACCTCTTGCCGTGCTCCCGTGGGAGTACCTCGGTTCTCTGACATGCGATAATTCCAGAGGGCCCACTGCTAAGGACGATTCAACGACAAGTTGGATCAACCAAAGCGGCACAGCCTCGCCTTTACCATGAGGTCTCATGTAAGCAAGAGGACCCAGCCGAGAAGAACGAACCCGCGTAGCGCAAGCAGGCGGACAACGCGTCCATACTAGAAGTCATTCCCAGGCCGTCACCTCGAGACCACGAATGCATGGGCGGAACTTCTCGAAGCGAGCGACCGAGAAAAGCCTTCACACACAGAGAACGGCACGCCATCACCCCCCCTGCTTGGAGTGCGAAATGCCAACCCAGGGCATTGAATCCGAGACTGTCACCACATGTAAGAATCCAAGAAATTCACGAAGACACGCATGCAGACCCATGGGGATGATAGTGATGAAGACACTCCTCAGAAGATGAGAAGTGCAAATCTGGGCTTTATGGCACATGAAGATAAGTTAGCGAACCGCATACGTCGACATTTAAGTCGTATTGTGATAGTATAATGAAGAGGGTGACTTAGTGAGCTTCAATGATTTGTGAAACAGTTTGGACATGTTAAAAAAACTAAATCAATACTTTGAAAAGGAAAATGCAAACATTCGGTAGCACTACATGCAAGAAAACAAATAATGTGCATGTCAAGAGCGTGATGAGCTAAAGCAAAAACAAAAGATGTGAAAATATTATACTGAACTTCCCAAGGGTGAAAAGTATTTAAGATCCGGCTAATAGCCGAGGACAGAGAGCAAATTTTGAAAACCGAACAAGATAGGTTATGGACAGGCCTAATAAAAAGAAAGCTTTAAGAATTTCTTTGTTCAAGCGTCACCTGGTCAGGCTGCAAGAGGTTAGGACCTACAAGCGTTGGAATGTCCTTTGAAATTAGGTAAGAAATCAAGCGAATAACTCAATGGTTACTAAGGGAAACCAGACCTAACACTAGGACCAAAAGATTTGGGTACTAGAAGGACAAACCCACGCCACTTTCGGTTTTTGCAGGTGACTCTGCATCCCTTACCTCACTCTGTCTCTGAATACAAATCTCGGGGTCCTGACAGTGGTGTTCAAGGGCATATGACGGGAGATCAATCCTAAGTTTGCAGTTAGTCAACAAAAAAGAAGGGAGTGACGTTGGTGGAACCAAAAGGGCAAAATCGTGGGCATCGGCACTATAGGTAATCCTTTCATCCTATATTGAAAACGGTTTGCTAGTCGAAGGATTAAAACAAACCTGATAGCATAGGCAGTTGCCCTGGACAAGGGCTATAAAGTAACTTCCACACTCACACAATGCTTGTGTGATCAAAGACATTTCAAGCGAGCCTATATGTTTTTTTAACGGATTTAGAAAAAGGCAAACGGTCCCTAGTGTAGATTGAATGTTTTGAGCATGTTGGATGAGAAGTGTTTTGCTCTGTTAAATTCTCGTAGACGTTGGTTCTTGGATAGAGATTAGGTCCACGTAGGGGATGGATACCTAGCTCCCACAATTAATAAGGAGGAATTTAGTAGAGGAATCCATAAGATAATCTTGAAAAGGCTTCGGTCTGTGACAGCTGTCCATCCCCCCATGGGCAAGAAGATCAAAAGCTCTTTTGCAAAAAGAATGCAAATTTCCAATTCTAAGCCTCCCAACTTCTTCCATGGACCTCTTCGGTACTTCCAAGTTAGCAAGCCTGGCGGCAAATTCTATGCCTTGTTATTGTAGATGATTTCTCTAGATTCACTGGTATATTTCCTGAAGTCTAAGGAGGCGACCTTTGAAACCTTTTCAGCTTTAGGAAAAGAGTTCAAAATGAAAAAGGGGACTCCCATTGTTGCTATTAGTAGTGATAATGGTGGAGCAATGAAATGAGGAGATTTGAACCTCGGTGTCTCAAAAATGGACAGCACACTTCTCTTCACCTAGGACTCCAGCACAATGGTGTTGTTGAGCGGACGATAGCTCTCTCCAGGAGTAGCTCGGCACTAGCTTAGTGAAAATTCCCTTCCTAAATACTTTGGGTGACGCTGCGGACCACCGCTGCCACACACGCCTACAATCCCACTCGCAACAAACACCCCCACGACTTCTTGCGACAACACCTCCCTATGAACTTGTACCCCACCTGGCCTCTAGAGCATTATGTTCGTATTTAGGCTTTGGTGCCAATGTGTATTCTTCATACTCGGATAACTTAGGAAAATGCGATTCAAATCGATATGGGAATTTTCTAGGCTATTCTTTGACCAGTGACAACCGCGTACGAGTTTCACTCGGAGAACTCTGGTTGAGGAAATCGTCTGTCAAGTTTGATGAGATCCTCATCCATTAATGACTGGGATGAGAATGGCCTTGGAAGAACAATGAGGCTTTCCTTTCTGAGAATAAGCCTAGAAGATCCCACTATCAAGCAAGAAAAATATTAGAACTTTTCTATTACTCATGACATCGTTTCTGTCCCGGATGAAACTCCTGCTTTCTAGAGATGGCAACTCCTCCACCGACCTCCTTCGCTGGAAGTCTTAGGGGATCTCGGTAGGAGTTAGCCTAGATCCTCGCTTCGGATCTCGTGCCACCGTGGCCCTATCTTCCAACGAGCTCCGCCGTTTCTGAACGCACTCGGCCGCGAGTGCTGACCCATTGGCGTTTGCTGCACAGAGCCCCGACGCATACACACCACCCAATTGACCGGAGCTCCCCAGGCTCCATCCGAGCCACCTCTGTTAAGGCCTACGGCATATTACCCAAGTCTCGGAATAAAGGACAAGACAAATTGGATGCGAAAAGGCCGCTCGTCGTCCGACATCCGGCTAGGTAGTTGCTCCAGGGTCAAACCAGCCCAGGTATTAGCTTGGGCACCCATGCCCTGTCGCTAGATTAGCACCACTTCGGCTGCTCTCAGCCTAGCGTGCTAAACACGTCTCCCCTCTTTCAAAGGATTGTACGAGTGCCTTCTCACTGGTCTATTCCGGCGAGTCTGTGCGCCGCCCCCGGCTTGCCGACTTTCTACACGCTCATGTGTCTCGCTCTGCCCGCTCTTATGGTCTTCCGCCGGTCCTAGCGCTGGTATGCCGGGTTCAGACTTTCCTGAGGACCGGCATTTCCCCACTCACACACACGGGGAACCCCCGACTCACTCTCTTTCCCTATGGAAAAGGATAAGGACATTTGCTGGGCTCCACCCACACCAATGTCGATCCGAATTCTTTGGATCACCCCTGTCCCCCACCTGGACCCATGCGTTTCTCCTCCTGCCCGGAGTTGCCCTGCCGCCTATGTGGGGCGTACCGTTTCCTCGGCATCCCACCGCCTTACTCCAGGACCCCCCCACCTCAGCTCGGACCCTCCCACGACTGTCAGACCAGTTACCTTCGGACCCACACCCCATTATAAGCGACAATCGGCTTAGAAACTGTCACACCCACTTCTAAACCCCTCCCATGAGTCTACCCTACTACATTGGACGACCCCGCCCCCTGGTCTCCCGTGTGGCTACCAAGACCTACGTGCGCCTCTGCTGGGTTCTGTGTTTGCTGCTAGTCGGCCCCCCAGCCCTCCTCCCTTCGTGTGCCGTTGCACGCTAGGTTCAGTTGCCTAGGCTCATGTCTTACGTCCCCGGATTTTCACACTATGAGTGGGCCTTCTGTAGTAGGTTCCGCAGGGAGACCGCCCTAAGGGAACTTTTGATTGACGACGGATCTCCGCTGCTTGCTGGTAGCCTTAGTTGAAGCGCCACCGCCCCCCGGACAACCTCGGCCCTTTCTTGTCGTGCACTCCGACTGTGTTTCGGTTTCAACCCCCCAGAAACCGGCATTGTGCACCTCTACACCCCCGAGCAGAACACCCGGAATCTATGCTGCACCGGCAGTTGTTGGCACCCAGCTTGGGAATGACCCAGACTTTGGCGACTCGCATTGTTTCTTTGTAGGATTCAATTAGGTGTGATAAACACGTGCTACAAACTTTCTACCCACAATCTATTCAAACACTCTAGAACAAAACCTATTGATGTAAGTATCATTTCATCCGTGAACATGTTCAAAGCAGGAGATGTATTTCTTTAGACATTTGTTACCTTCTGTAGATCACTTGGCCGGACATCTTTACAAAACCCCCCCCCGGATGAGAAGAATTCAATAAATCAGATCAGGTTATCCCCCGGTCCGCATTAAGCGGGACTCGCACCCAACCATAATACCTGCCAATCCTTGTGTGGCCACACCACCCACAATTCCCATAGTGTAGCAATTCCTGTGTGAGGAACCATCGGTAATGCTAAGGTTCTTAAGCACGACCCCCCCCCTCTACATTTTCGACGGTAGGTATCGGCAGATGGAGTGTTTCTATCCCATCGGAAGCTGTTCTGATCAAGATGCCGACACGTGTAACCCATCGGAGATGCGATCCCATATGCGGACACGATATTTCATCCGTCTGGCGTATGGCGATGTGTTATGATTTAATTCTTCTTGTTCGCCCAGACACTCTACTTTTCGCGCTTTTCTCAAACCCTGCTACACATTTTCTGTCGCATTTTTCTAGCAATGGAATTAAGGTCAATCATCTCGCGACCTCTCCAAACAGACCAAGAGTGGCCAAGTTTCGATCGTCCTTCTCGAGAGATGCCTGTGGAACGGAGTGGCAACCTTCTACTTTTTACTCAAGCTGCTTGAGGTAACGTACACAATGACTATCGGTTCAAATCGTTATTCGTGTAAGGGTTATTCTTTGGAAGAGTTAGCGCGAATTTGGACTTATGAACCCTGGACTGATTCGGGGGTGCATAGGTCCTCTTGAGACCAAATCATCTTCTACTGAACCTCCCGCCACGCACCGTGGTGGGCCTGTCTCGTATTAGAGGTTTGGTCAAACATTAGCTTTTTCATGTCTTAACCCCAACCCACTCATTAACGGAGCTCCGTCCCCTACAACCCTCCCCGCGCCACAAACCCCCCCACACTTTCTCCACGTCCCCTCATGCACCCCCCAAACAGAAACCCGTAGCCACCCCGCTTCATTATTCGGCCCGCTCATCCCAAGCCAAAACCCCCCCCAAACTCTCCCCCAGTGCCTCTCTGTGCGGGCCTGCCATGCTCCCGTCTGTGGAACGTCTGCGGCTTTACAATTTTCTCCGGCCCATCCTGGGCACCCAAATTTTCCTGATCCGTTACAGGGCAACCTTGCCCCCGCGCCAGAGTTCGCCTCTTGATATTTTCCCCCTATTGTTCCACACTGGTGGGCCCTGCTGCCGCCGTGCGCTCCATGCATAGTGTTCTGTCAGGCACTCTCTCTCTCCACTTCCCCAGGGGTCTAGAGTGTGCGGCTGCTCTTGCTGTACACGCCGAGATTTACTCGTCACTCCAGCTGCAGTTCTCCCAACTACTGACGACCTATGTGCTCCGTCTTTGAGGTGTTTATTTCCAGAGGAGGGAGGCACCGGTGAGACTTCGCCCTTCCCTTTTACTCCACCTGACCCACCCTCCCCCCACGCCACACGCCCGAGGGATCCAACACCACCGTCTATAGGGAAAAGGCAAACTGCGTGGAGAAGGCCAAGAAAAAGGCTCTTTGGCCCACAGCACCGTCAGGCGGTGCCCGTAAAAGGCAACTATCATCCAGAGAATCACTGTGACGGAGAGATGACACTGTAAGTCAATCTCAGGATCAGCCCCCCACTTCTCCTTTAGTGCGTGGGTCGGATTGCCTCCTCCATGGCACCATTTCCGGGCCACCTATGCTCACTATCTGTACCGCTTCTATTCTGACAGCCTCTTCTCCTCCACCTTCTCGCTATTCCCTTCTCAGCGTGTTTCAGTTATCTCTCGGTAATGCGAGCTATTCTTCCATTCACTCATGGTCCTCCAGCCGTTCATACCCACAAAAACCCTCGTTCCAGACACACCACCCCGTCTCCCCACTACTCTTTCTTTACCACCTAACAGCTATCCCAGTTCAGTCCACCAATCTTCAGCTCTCCATTCCCATTCATGAACCTTACCTCTTCCATTCCCGATCAGCACGGGTGCACCCTCATCACTGCCAACTTGCTCCAATAGCCTGCCAGTCTCAACCCTTCTCTCAATATCCTGAACTCTGCAAGAACTCCCCTAAAATCTCACAGGAGATTGTCCTTAACAGCGGCTCAGGGTGCAAGGCAGATGATCTTCTTCATCCGGATGCCCTCAGTATCCCAAATAAAATTGATAAGAACATCCGGACAGGGCGTTGCCTGGTACAGGTTTGGGCTGCTGTCTCCAAAAGCTTGATGGTGATCGGCGAAGGTTGCGCGCACTTGGGACACTCCCAAATGCCTGGCCAGCCCGGTGCCTGAATGGCTGCTACCGACCCAGCATGTTTTGGTCTCAATGTTCGAAGGCGTTTGACGATTTGCGTCCTTATCCCCTGCCCGGATGCCGTTTGCGCTGTCGCGTCTGTGCTCTTCCTGAGCGGTCCAGTTACTTCCCGACCTTCCTGCTCTGCCTCTTTTCTCCCGTGCCGGCCGTTCTCCCCTGTAGGTTGTGTTCGGGTCCTTCTGGAGTTCCGTCCTAGGCGTGGCGTGTTGACCCGCGAGACTTTCCACCGCTCCTGTTTGGAGGGGTGGGTATCCCCGCAGACAAGCCACGCATGTGTTCTTCCGTGTGTGCGGCTTCACACTCCCCCGTGACGTGCCTTTGTCCGAGAGTTTGGACGTCCTTTGCTCTTTCAACCGCGCTTTTACTCCATACTTTTTTTGTTTAGTGTGTCTCTTACGGCCACGATTTTCATTTTCCCTCTGCTGTTTGCCTCTTTTTTTTGCTTCCTGTCCGGGGCGCTCTATATTGCTTGCGTTGCTGGCCCTTTTGGTCTGGTCTGGGCCTTGTCGCCGGGTCTTTTGCTCCCCTGCTCTCTGGGGCTCGGTAGCCTTCGGGGGCAGTAACTTCAACCGTTGTTCATAATATTTCTTAGAAAGACACAGCGGTCCTACACAATTCCACACGGGGCGCGCTCTCGGTGACCCCCCTTTTTGAGTACATGTGACATAATCACACTGTTTTTTCCACGTACCTTAGCGAACCCTGCCTGTTCGTCCCGACACCTGCTGGCTCTTGGCCCTCACTTGCCCCGAGCGTTTAGTTCGCAGCTCCTCCACACGGTTGCGTCGCCGCATAGCACCCCGCCTTGCTCTCACCGCCCTCACGCCTCCCCGCCACAGCCAGTCTGCCTGGTCGTGTGCTGTCCTCCTGCACGCTCGCGGTCCGTTGTTGAGAGGGGTCCCGCCCCTCTGCCTTTCCCCGTCCAAAACAGCGCCCACGGTTTATTGCACGCATTCCGATGCCGTGGTCGCGCCTCTTTGTTTCCTGGCAGCGGTTTTGACGTATCTGCGCTGGCCGTGTCCGCTGGCTGCCGCTGCTGTGGTAACACTTACTTGTCCTCGTTGCCCTGCGCCGACCGCGGCCCTTTCCCGCTCTGCGCGGTCCAGCGCACTTCTGGCCCCCCCCGTAGCCGGCCCGATGGCCGGCGGCGAGGACCTCCTCCGGCAATTATCTCCGCCCGCCCCTGCACTTACACCGCGCCACCCACAGCCCCGCCTCAGGTTTCCGCTCCCTTCGTCTTGCCGCGGCAACGCCGCCCCGCTCCACACAGCAGCGCCGCCATGCCCCTCCTACCCCCAGCGCACGCCTCGGCGTTCCGCACCTCATACCCGCACCACACTTATGCGCCGACACGCCGTATTACGCCTCGCTGCCTCCCACCGGCCCCGGTCTGCCCTTTTGCGTATGCTTCCCTGCCACACCTCTCTCCTCTGTTCCTCAGACTACCCTGCTCGTCCGACCACTGTCCCACACAGGCCCCTGGCACCGCGACCGGCGTTCCACGCACACACGGCACCCTACTTGCCCATTTTCATCGAGCCTTGCGCACTCCCTTCACCGCCCTGACACGCCGTTCTCCATCCTCATTTATCCCCAATGCGCCACCCTCCGCGTTTTTTTTGAGTGCCTTGTCTAGCTCTTTCCCCAGACGTTCCCCCCAAGGCCCACCACACCGGCAACGCGCCGTGGATGGCGTAAGTTCCTTCCCTGACAGGCCTTACAGGTGGACGCCACCCGAAGCTCGCTCCACGGCTGCTCGCGAGGCGCCGTTCCGCCTCTTTCCAGGGGGGTGGCGCGGGCGTCACGACCGTGGCCGCCCCCCCGTCCTCTGCGTGTCGCCTCTCTTCTCTCTTCTACTCTTGCTTCAGCCATAAATTATCAGTTCCTTAGGAGCGCAATTAGTGAAACGTATACCCCACCAAGGTCACTCCCACCCCTCTCGCTAGCACCCACACCCGATACAGACCTCTGGGTCACGTCTGGGCCCGCCTACTCCTCCCGCTGCTGGGCCAGCGCTGTCCGTATGTTAGCGCGCTGCCTCTGGTAACCCATGATTATGCCCCCGGACCGGCTTGCCCCGTACCCAAACCCGCATTACTGCACGTCACGACCACATCCGCGAGATGCCGAGCCCCCTTCCTTACTACACAGACAGGCTTACTTTCAAAACTTTCTTACAGTTACCGCGTGCCGCCTCCTTCTCCCGGTTTTTTCACGCGTGACGGACTTGTCCAGACCCCCGCGGCACGCCATAGTTGGCTGTGGCGATGCTGTGTGCCGTGCCGGTGGCGGCGATAAGTTCTCCCTGGTTTCGCTCTCCCTGACCTCTTAATGATTGGAACAGCACAGCTCTAAGCCTGCATAGGCTCGTATCGTCCTGGGCTGGAAATGATCTGGCTGCTCACTGGATAGAGGCTGTCCGTTTATGGCCTATCTGTTAAGGACTTCGATCTAGTACTTGCGGAATCATGCTTGTTTAACGGAAAGGTGAAAGTTAGAAAGTGTGAGACTGGATGACCGCATGTATATTGGGAGATGTTGTTTATTCCCTACGTAGGAGTGGGTGTGTTTCTATCGGTAGATGATGGTGTTTCTCCGTAGTGTAGTATGTATCAGTCGGAATATAAAGGCTTTTCTTTGCATCGGTTTAAGAATAGCAAGCTTGTGAGACTTTCCGTCGGTAGCACAGGTGTTTCCTCTGGGTGATGTAAACGTCTTTTTCCCTCGCCTCGTCACCGGCAGATGAGTTTATGTATTTTCCTGCTGGACGTCATCGGCAGAACCGTTTGTTTCTCTTCCTGCTGACGTTACGGCAGATGTAGTTTATATCCCTCTGTTGACGCCCCCTGCCGAGCGCTCCGGTTTGCTCGCATAGCGGCCTGCCCTCAGACCCGTCACGCTCCCGCGACACGTCCACCCGCCCCCACCCCGCTGCGACCGAGACCGGCCTCTACCCAGACAGCGACGCACGTATGCATTGTGTGGGCACGGCACGTGCCTGTCGGTTGATGTGAGCCCTTACTTCCCGCGGGGCTACATGCAATCCACCGTGACACACCGCCGGACAGCACCCCATCCGACATACCCCGGCACAGCTGGCTTTGGGTTTCTCGGTCGAGGGAGCCTCTCCGGCTTGTCGTTTAGTGGATCGCAGCGAGCGTGAGTTTTGTCGTTGGTTCGCAGGATGCCTTTTTTTAAACATACCCCCCCAGCCCCCTGTCTCTTTCATGTCAGCTCCCCCTCCATTGCCTCCCGCCTTAGTCTTTCACCCGACGCTGCCCTTGAAGTCCCACACAAACATTACTATCCTCTCATAACACCCACACGAGCCCCACCTCAACGGCAACCCCCACAGATGCCAGTCCAGGCCGGGCAATTTCGTGGCGATCTTCCCGGGTCGGCCCGCCGGTGCCCTCATTGCGCCTTCCTGCCTGGTTCCACCCCTTTGGGCCGCTCCGTCTCCGTATACCCTGTTGCCACGGCACCTGCCCCCCATGTTCGCCTCCATGCACGGCCCCACCTCCGCTCGCCTGTCCAAGAGCTTTGAGCTTCCCCCGCAAACCCGCCGCTTTTGCCTTCCCTTCTCTGCCCTCCCTCAGTGTTTGCCCCCTTCTTTCCTTGGTAACACGGACCGGACACGAGCGAGCCCCTTTGGAACCGGTTTGCGGTTTGACAAGACTAATAAAAAGAAAGCCTTTTACGAACCCGCTTATATTTCGTCCTCAAACACCCCCCAGACCTCGACACCGTTATGCCTGCTTCCGACAGCAGCCTAAGTCACTGCTGCCCTTCCGCAAACTTCGCTCAGAAACTTCCCCAAGTCACACACCACCTTCCGGGTCTCAAAGCGCCCCAGACCCACCTATCAAATAGGACCAAAGATTTGGGTACTAGACACCACCACTGATGTCTGTTTTGCAGTTGAGGTTCTCCTGGCAGGAAACCAGTGGCCCTCGCCGTGATGTTCGAGGCACTATGTACAGGAGACTCAACATGTTTTCTTGCATCACCAAAAAGCCAGGAAGTGCTCACAATATTGGACGCAACCACCAACCATGCACCCCCACTGTTGGCCCATCACAGGAATCTAGGTAACAGCTTTAAATCCTACTATTGAAAGGCTGCTTTAGTGAGGGATTTAAAGGCCACCGAAAGGCCCCCCCACACACCCACCCCCCCCGACTAACCCCCACCCCCCCCCCCTCCCCACCCCATTGTACTAGCCCAGTTAGGCGCAGGACTCTGAGGGACTTTACTCACCTCATGTAATTAGGAGAGAAGCATATAAAACGCTGTTCAATGACTATAGGAAAGAAAACATATAATATTGACATGGATGTTATTGAGCATATTAAGAAAAATGTTTGCTTGTTAATTTCTCAGCGTTCTTGGCTTTGGCCTAGGAGATAGGACACGTAGGGATGGGATCCCTCGCGTAAGTTACTAAGGAGAACTAGTTAGAGGGAATTCCTAGAATCCTTTGCAAGGATAAAGCTGTGGCAGCTGCCAACATAGGCAAGCCACACAGAGCCAAACAGCCTCTTTTGCATCACAGCATTGCAATTTCTACTTCTAAGCCTCTCCCTTCTCCACAACCTGGACCTTCTGGTCCTTCTCATACAATTTTTTTTTTAATTTTTATACCGCAAGCTTAGGAGGCACGCACTCACATACGCCCCGACGTGACAGTGCTAGATGAGTTTTGGAAGTCGTGATCAACCCCCTTCTCACTCCAACCACCAACGCCTCCGACCACCACCACCTCCAAAAAACACCGCGGGTTATTTTCCACTTTATCTCGCCACCAGCGCCACACACAACCCAAGTGAACAAGCACACCACTTTCCGACCCCCAACTTTCCTCGCTTTAGGAAAAGGTTCCAACCACCCCCACTGAAGCCCAGGCGAATACCCATTGGGCTATTGCTAAGTGATCACGCGTGGAGAATTTGAAAGGAGAGTTTTAACTCTTGTGTCTCACAACATGGGAATTGAGCAAAATTTCTCACATCATCGCAGCCCACTCCTCCAGCCAACATGGTGTGTTGTTGAGCGGAAAAATAGATCTCTCCCAGGACGCTAGCTAGGACTATGCTTAATGAAACTCCCTTCCTAAATATTTCTGGGCTGAAGCTGTGCTACAGCTGCTATGTTCTCAATCGGGTCTCCGTAAGACCTACTCTTGAGAAAACTCCCTATGAGCTTTGGAATTGCAAAACTCCTTCTGTTAAGTATTTTAGAGCTTTTGGTAGCAAATGTTTCATTCTAAACACTAAGGTTAATTTAGGAAAATTCGATTCCAAATCTGATCTTGGAATTTTTCTGGGCTATTCCCTTTCCCGCAAAGCGTTTAGAGTGTTCAATAGGCGAACTCTAGTTGTTGAGGAATCAGTTCATGTTAACTTTGATGAGTCCCCTCAGCCATTAATCAATGTGGATGAGGATAATGCGTTAGATAGACAACTGGATTCTCTTTCCTTAGAAAAACCTACTGATCCTACTCAAGAAGAAAAATCTTTAGAACCCTCTTCTACTTCTCTAGATATTGTTCCTGTCAAGGATGAAAATCCTGATCTTCCTAGAGATTGGAAATATGTCAGAAACCATCCAATAGATGAAGTCTTAGGTGATCCTTTATTAGGAGTAAAGACTAGATCCTCTCTTAGGAATCTCTGTGCCAATGTGGCATTTATCTCTCAAGTAGAGCCTAAGAAGTTTGAAGAGGCCGAGAATGATGAGTATTAGTTTTTAGCTATGCAAGAAGAGCTAAATCAATTTGAAAGGAGCAAGGTATGTGAACTTGTTCCACGGCCTAAGGATCATCCCATTATTGGAACAAAATGGGTTTATAAGAATAAATTGGATGAAAATGGTATTGTTGTAAGGAACAAAGCTAGATTGGTTGCTAAGGGATACTCTCAGGAAGAGGGTATTGATTTTGAAGAATCCTTTGCCCCTGTAGCTAGATTAGAGTCAATAAGAATGCTTCTATCTTTTGCTTGTTTCAAGAACTTCACACTCTTTCAAATGGATGTAAAAAGTGCCTTCTTAAATGGATATATCACTGAGGAAGTTTTTGTTGAGCAACCATTAGGTTTTGAAGTTTTTGATAAACCCGACCATGTCTACAAACTCAGGAAAGCTCTTTATGGTCTTAAGCAGGCTCCTAGGGCTTGGTATGATAGGTTGAAGAATTTTCTTGAGGAAAGGAATTTCAAAAAGGGCAACTCTGATTCAACTTTATTTACCATGCAAAAGGATGCAGACATCTTGTTAGTTCAAATCTATGTCGATGACATTATTTTTGGATCAACAAATGTCAGTTTGTGCAATGAGTTTTCTTCTCTCATGCAAAGTGAATTTGAAATGAGTATGATGGGGGAGTTAAAGTTTTTCTTAGGATTCCAGATTAGTCAATCTCCTGATGGAATTTTCTTCTGTCAAGAAAAGTACATTAAGAAACTCCTTAAGAAATTCGGATTAGAAACTGTCAAATCTTCCAAGACTCCTATGAGTACCACCACTAAGTTGGATAAAGATGAAAAAGGCATAAGTGTGGACATTAAGAAATATCGTGGTATGATTGGATCTTTGTTATATCTGACTGCAAGTAGGCCAGATATTCTTTTCAGTGTATGTCTATGTGCTAGATTTCAGGCTGCTCCTAAGGAATCTCACTTAACTGCTGTCAAAAGGATCTTTAAATATTTAAGTGGGACACCTGACTTAGGTCTATGGTATCCAAAAGGTACTTCTTTCAATCTTATAGGATACTCAGATTCTGATTATGCTGGCAGTCTAGTTGATAGGAAAAGCACCAGTGGAACTTGTCAATTCCTAGGTGAATCTTTAGTTTCCTGGTACTCGAAGAAACAGAATTCTGTTGCACTGTCAACTGCTGAGAGTGAATATATTGCTGCAGGTAGTTGTGTTGACTTAAATGATGTTTAAGTCTAAATTTGTTTTTGATGATATATTTGTCTGTCTAATATTGTAATTTGATTATATTTATTAATTGAATTTAATGAAATGCATTTGAGTTAGATCTGTTTGAGATACCCTTAAAAAGGGTATTTTAGTTTTTAATGCATGTGATTAAGTGTACAGGGCTGAAATGTGTTAAACAATATAAGCAATCCACCGGTCACAAAACGACAAGAGCGGAGTCGTATACAAGAATCAGTCCACCGGTCACTAGACGACAAAGGCGGATGAGTAAACCAAATTACTCTTCCGGCCACTAAACGACAAAGGCGGATGAGTAAACCAAATTACTCTTCCGGCCACTAAACGACAAAGGCGGATGAGTAAACCAAATTACTCTTCCGGCCACTAAACGACAAAGGCGGATGAGAGAAAATGAAGAGATCCACCGCTCACTAAACGACAAGGCGGATGAGCTAACACGATGAAGTCCTACGCTCGCTAAACGACAAGGCGGATGACTTCAACGAAATCCTCTTCCGGTCACTAAACGACAAAGGCGGAAGTCGTCTAAGATTTAATCATCCAATGCCGGTTCAAGCGTTTCAAGCTTCACATCCGATGCCGGTTCAAGCGTTTAAAGCTTCATCATCCGATGGAGGTTCAAGACTAACTCAGCTTTGTCTTCCGCCAGAATTCAAATAAACCGCGAAGCTACAGTGACGTCGTTTTCAAGCTTTAACTTCAGAACATTTATGGCGACGACGACTTACAACTACAATCGGCAACGGCTACCTGAACTTGTACGAAAGCTGTTCCAATGGTAACTAAACTTCTATTATTGGATAAGGAGCATTGAAGCCAAGCCGATTTGAAGACAGAGTATTTAAGTCGAGCTTAGAGCACGAAGGAACAACTTTTGCAAATTTGAATACTGAGCCCTAAGCTGCGAAAGTGATAACACTCTGTATTTTCTCTACATCTCTCAATCCTAACTTGATATTCAAATACTGTGAGAGTGTAGTCTGTACTTAATTTTACAAAATCAAATCATTTGTAAAGGCAGTGGATTGACGCCCGTGAAGTTCAATCCAGATCTGTAAAGGCAGTTGATCGGAGCCCGGAATCCCGATCTGTGTATTCTCGTGAGGAGAAGGGTAAGGATCTTCAAGGGGTGAGCCTTGGAGCGTGGACGTAGGCAGTTTGGCCGAACCACGTAAAAATACTGGTGTCGAATTTCTCTCTCTCTCTCTTTACATTATTTGATTACTTGTGTTAAATCTATAAGTTTAATCAAGGGAGAAATTAGGTTGACTCATAATTAAAATTAAAAAGTCTAATTCACCCCCCTCTTAGACAATTTCGATCTTACAAGTTGTTGTGCACAAATGTTATGGATGAAACAAACACTAGAAGACTATAATCTGTTTTATGATAGGATTCCTATTCGGTGTGACAACACCAGTGCTATCAACATTTCTAAAAATCCTATTCAGCATTCCAGAACCAAACATATTGATGTTAGGTATCACTTCATTAGAGATCATGTTCAGAGAGGAGATATCACTTTAGAATTTGTCAATTCTGAAGATTAACTTGCAGACATCTTTACTAAACCTTTAAATGAAAAGACCTTCAATAATATAAGAATAAGGCTAGGACTTATTCGGGTTGAGAAAAACTAAGGTGTTTCCTCTGTTGGTAAATCATGAGTGATAGAGTTTTTCTTATCTGTGAAGGCATCGATAGATGTAGGAATCGGAAGATGTATTTCTATCGGTAGATGCATTTCTATCGGTAGATGAGTGTTGTTTTTTTTTTGGGCATCGGAAGATGCATTTCCTTCGGTAGGAATCGGATGATCTTTCTTTCAATCTGCCGACACGTGTATCCCATCGGAAGATATCGAAGTTACACGTGTGAATTCATCGTCGAGCGTCGCTTTATTTCTTTTAAACTCGTCTTTCTTCGCCGAAACACTTCATCTTTCGCGCTCTTTCTGTAAAAACCCCTGCCCTACCAAACTTCATTCCCAAATCCTCTCCGTGAAATGGAACATCAAGGTTCATCATCTCGCGCCGTTACCAAACCGGCCAAGAAGAAGGCCAAAGCTTCCCGAGAGATTCCTCGTGGAACGGAGTGGCCATCTTTTTTCTTTCTCACGAAAGCTACTGAGGTAAAGTACTACGATGACTATCAGTTCAGATCATTGATTCCCAGTAAGGGTATTTACTTTGAGGAATTAGCTAGAATGGACATTATAGAACCCTTGACGGATCTCGGGTTAATAGGTCTATTTGAAACTGAATCCTTCTACTACCCGGAAGCCATCCGCATGTTTTATGCTAATCTTAGCTTTACTTCTAATTTTTCTTCTATTAAGAGCTATGTGTATAACAAACACATAGAAATTACTTCTCAGTCCATCAATGCTCTTATGGGGGCTCCTCATTTGGATAGCTGCCCTTACAAGTATGTGATAGGTTCTGAGCTTCCTTTCCTTGGTACGTCTGATGGTATCCAGTTTCTCAAGGAGATTGCTTTGGACCCCAATCAATCCTTTGATCTTTTAAAGGGTAGGTATCTGACCCCTAGAGCCAGATTATTTCGTCAAATGATAGGATTCAATATTGTTCCCAAAGGCGGTCACTATGACGAAGTGAGCTCAATGGAACTGTTTGTTTTGTTTGCACTTTATTTCAAGACACCCTTCAACATTGGATATATTGTGGTTCGTAGGATGATTCTGGCAGTATCCTCAAGGACTACATCTTTACCTTATAATCTGCTTCTTATGAGGATATTTGCACTGCTTGAAGTTGTCTTTCCAGAAGAGGTAGAACCTGTGAAACTTTAGCCTATTCAGTATTATTCCCAAACCACTCTAAACAAGATGGGAATAAATAGAATCAGTAAAGGTAAGCCAGTTTTGGCCAAGGCTAAGCAAAAGGTATCTAAGGCAGTTCCTGTCAGGCGTGGTAAAAGAAAACTTATCCTGCCATCTGAGTCAACTGCTGAAGGAGGAGATGAAACAAGAATTCCAGACAGTGTTAATTCCTCCTCTCAGGAATCAAGTTTCGACCCTCCTCCTCTAGTGCGTAGGCGCAGGCCTGCGCCTTCCTCCATAGCACCTATTTCAGAGGCCACCTCTGCTCCCTCATCTGTGCCTTTTCCTATTCCCGAACATCATCCTTCACCTCCACCTTCTCTCATACTACCTTCTCAGCCTGTTTTTCCTTCCATCTCTCCGGTGATTCGAGTAATTTCTTCGATACTCACCCATGGTCCTCCAGCTCTACCATCTCCAGTTCCTCCACCTCCCTCTCCACCTACACTTCTCTTACCATCTACAGCTCCTCCAGTTCCAGTCCAACCACCTTCAGCTCCTCCATCTCCAATCCATGAGCCTTCAGCTCTTCCATCTCCAGTTCAGCAAGAGATGTTCCCTCCATCACCAGTTCAACTTGCTCCAATAGCTCTGCAAGTCCAACCCTTTCTCTCAGATACTCCTGCAACTCCCATAACATATCACAGGAGATTTTCCTTCACTGAGGCTCAGTATAATGAGATGCAAGCCTCTATTACCAACCTTGGCATTGCCCTCAGAACCATCCAAAGTCAAATTGATAAGAATCATAAGGACATGGGCATTGCTTTGGATACCGGCCTTGGACTGCTGTCTACGAAAGTTGATGGTGATAGGCGAATGGTTGTCCGGGAACTTGAGAATCTCCAATCTTCCATTTCCGCTTTGACACCTGAACCTGAACCCGAATCATCATGTTCTGTCAATGTTCCAGAGGCTTGCTTTGAAGATTTGTTTCTTCCCTTCTCCAGGCCTGATGTTGTTGAAGATGTGCGCTTCATGTCCCTGGATATTCATGAGGCTGAGCTCAAGTTCACACTTCCTACTTTTTCCTCTGCTCCTGAATCTTCCCCTCTTCCAGCTTGTCCATTGGATGCTTCTCCAGCTCCAGCCAGTCCAATGGATGTCTCTCCAGCTGATCCTTCTATAGAGCCTTCTTCATGTCTGGACATGGTGGTTTCCAGAGAACCTTCTCCACCCCCTGCTCCTTGCATGGATTTGGTGGTCTATCAACCACCCCTCCCTCGAGATCTTGCTACACTTCAAGCTCTGGTGGATGCCTATTTCAATCCCCACCGTGAACTTCCCCTTTATGTTCAGAAAGCCTTTTGGCATCGCTATTTAGATCTATTCAAATAGTGTTTATTTCTTATTATTTTTTTTTTCTAAGATGTAACTTTCTTTTCCAGACTACATTATTCTTTACCGAACATACTCTGATCTTGTGCTGACTTGTGTTGCATGCATTGCTTTTGGCTATTTCTCTGCTCTCTTGCTGCATATTGGGTTGTTTTTGATAATGTCAATGGGGGAGAAAATTTTCATATATCTGTGTATCTGCAATGCTGTGATTAGTCTTGATATGATGAGTGCTATATACTTTGGGATATATGCCTATACTGTGGGGGAGTTAGTATTATGGGGGAGAGTATGATTCTTTTTAGATACATAGATTGTCATCATCAAAAAGGGAGAGATTGTTGACTTATAGAGTGTTTAAGTCATAATTTGTTTTTGATGATGTATTTGTATATTATGTATACAATTTGATTATGTGTATTTAATGGGAATTATGAATATAAGATTGTTTGGAAATACCCTTAAAAAGGGGTATTTTAGTTGTCTAATAAAATCGGTTTGAGTATACAGAGTTACATAGAAAAACAAGGATGAAACGCGTGCTTCTACCGATAGTTACACGACAAAGAAATGAAAGCTTCTGCCGATTGCTAAACGACAGAAGAAGAAGCCGTTTAGTAGCTAACATCTGCCGATAGCGTTGAAGGCACATCTGCCGATGGCGATTTAATGTGGCTCCTGCCGATGGAATTTAATGTTGCTTCTACCGACAGCTCTTCAAGCTTCATCTGCCGATGGCGTTTGCAGACGTTTCTGCCGATTGAAGTTGAAGCTGTTTCTGCCGATAGAAGTTGAAGTTTCTCCTGCCGATATTTTTAATGGATCATCTGCCGATGCAGATTTATGCAGCTTCTGCCGATAGCGTTTTGAAATCTTCTGCCGATAGCGTTTTGAAAACTTCTGCCGATAGCGTTTTGAAAACATCCGCCGATAGCGTTTTGAAAACATCTGCCGATAGCGTTTTGAAATCATCTGCCGATGACGGTTCAGCACTTAAGGATACATCTGCCGATGGTGTTTCAAGCTACATCCACCGATGACGTGTCTCTGCTTCATAAGTTGCATCTGCCGCCAGAATTCAAAGCTAGCCGCGAAGCTACAGTGACGTCGTTTTCAACATTAACTCCAGACCTTTAATGGCGACGACGAACAACATTTGAAGAACAGAAGCGTTACAGAGTATATAAGCAGAAGAAAAGGCTCGAAGACTAACTTTTGCGAATTTGATTTCCTAATCCCTAACGTGCGAATCATACTCTGTATTCTCATTCTACATCTCTCTATTCCAAAACTTGAGATTCTGTTTTGAGAGTTTGTAGATTATTGTAATCTATCATTCAAACCTGAAAAACCTGTAAGGCAGTGGATTGACGCCCGTAAAGTTCAATCCAGGATTGTGTAAGGCTGTGGATCGAAGCTCGTAAGGTCGATCAGAGTTTCTCATTGAGGAGAAGTAAGAAATCTTCAAGGAGGAGCCTTGGAGCGTGGACGTAGGCAGTTTGACCGAACCACGTAAAAATACTGGTGTCGAATCTCTCTCTCTCTCTCTTTACTTTATTTGATTACTTGTGCTAAATCTATAAGTTTAATCAAAGAGAGAAATTTGGTTGACTCGTAATTAAATTTAAAAAGTCTAATTCACCCCCCCCCCCCCCCCCCCCTCTTAGACAATTCCGATCCTACACCGTGTTCCAAGCTTATCGTCTAGAGTTTTCGATGTTAATTGCACCTTTATTTCTTCATTACCTTCTAGGTGATAGAATACTCAAAGATCACCATATATAGACGTAGATTGCGAATATCAGTCTATATTGACATCAAAAGGTGTTGTTTCGTCTAAATCAACTGATCTACTCAAACCAGAATCCATCGACGTAGCTCATAATGAGAAAATTCGTCTGAACAAGAAAATGATGGAGATGTTTAGGGTTTTCACTAGCCTAGGGTGAGAATGGAGGGTCTTTTTTTTATATAGTGTATGAGATAGACCCCCCCGTTCTTGAGAATGGCCGCCCGTTCTCAGGCAATTTAATTGAGATAGATGGGCCGTTTTGGGCCGGCAATTTAATGGAGATGTTCTCCAATCACATGCGGTGCATGTTGGACAGGTGGTGCCCGCCCCTAACATTGACCACCTGACCCAATATATCCGGTGCCACTTAAGCACTAGACAAAGTAGGAGGTGAAAGGCCCCCGTTCTTGGCGTTAATTCAGAAAAGAAAATGATCGGCCCTCGTTCTAAGCGTAAATTCAGAATGAGAGATGATCGGCCACTCGTTAGGATTTTTCTGTTACATTTTTTATAGTTTAAGATTTTAGTTATTAAAATTTTTATTTTAACGATGTTTCAAATTAAATTCATAATTTGAGGTTATTGCTGGTTTTAACCTAAAGAAAGTTAAGAACTAAGCAGGCTGTCAAAAGTCAAAAGCCCAAGACCTGATATATAGCCACAAGTTATCTGCCACCTGGGGTCCACTTAGTTCAGGCACAATACTAGCCATCTAACCATTGCTAGGGTTTTACATAGACCAATAAACAGCCAGCACGTGGATTTCAGACTAAATCTAATTGTAATAACAGTGATTAAAAACTCAAAGAATCAACAAAATCTAACCATTAATTACTTATTATTATGGTTCGGGCTTAAGCCTGTCATTCAAAAGAGAGCCATGGGCCTAAGCTTTGTTGGGCTATTATGGGCCTCGATACCAATCGAGCTGGGCCGCCGGATTTAGGAGAAAGACAAATGCTGGTGTCAAAAAGTTTTGATTTAATTAATTAATTATGCTTTAGCAAAATACACCACTCAGACTATTCACGTTTCGTAGTTCTCTGATAATAATTAAGAAAAAAAAGCACGTGAGCTAATGACCATTAACCATTAATTAATACCAATTAAGTAATTTAGAAGTCAATTTTTTCTGCTATAATAAAAAAAATTAATATTAAAAATGCATGTTATCTGTATCTTTCGCTACAAGACAAAGAGGATGACACGAAACCTAGTTGTAGTTAAAGCAAAGTAGGTCTCACGACCATGAACAGCGCGTGCAGATAACGCTAAATCTAGAGCTATCTACTCATCTACTTAACCCCTACTTATTAACAATTGACTTTCATTGAAATTCCAATTTCAATTATTTAATAATGATTAAATTAATTAATTAATACATATTTCTTGTCAAGTGAAAATGAAATGGTAATCTCGTAATTAAGAGAAGTACTGGCTTTTTTAACCAATTTTATTAAATTCGTGTCGAGACATCAAAATTTCATAATTACACTTTTGTCATTCAAACTAGTATTTGGGTAATTTATGTAAGTTTGATTTAGGAGTCAATAATTTGTTCAATTTATTGGGCAATTAAATTAATTAATTGAAAACATGTGTCAATGACATGCTACAATATTGATTAAATTAAGTGAGTTTAACACATGATTGTAGAACCATACATTATTAGAGGAGTCTTGTAAATAATAAAAAAATTGGGGATGTGTATGTTATATTGAAGAGTAATGGGAGAGGTGAGTCTTGAGAGGGAGGAGAGAGGAGTGAGAGTTGTGCAAATATTGAAACAAGAGGGGTCAATTTGGAAAGTGATAAATAATTAGAAAAGATTATTAAAAAAAGATAAAAATGAAAGGACAAGATTGTGAAGGAAATAGGACTAATAATGGAGGGGGAGAGTGGAGAGCCATTGGATGGAGGAAGAAGAGGGTGAGAGAGAGAGAGGAAGGCAAAGAAATGGAGAATCCCAATGCTAATGCTGAGAGACACAGACAGCGGAGCCTCCTGCTCTCACTTGACTCTCATCTGATTCAATAATCTAATCACAATACCTGCAATTCTCAAGAATCTGCACCGACTCTCTTGCTCTTGCTTCTTGCTTCTTCTTCTTCTTCTTCTTCTTCCATCTCCATCTCTTCGACTTTCCTGTCTCCATGATCTGAATAACTTGCTGGTTTCGGCAGGACCCACCTTAGATAAAAGTAGGCCGAGAAGAATGGAGCTGGAAGATATGTCGGAGGACGACGATCGAGCTCCGCCATTGGATCTGGGAGGGGACACCATAACCGAATCGGCGAACAAATTAAGGAACTGCACTGGATGCTCCTCCGCTGGTGTTGGTGGGTCCAGCTCTATGGAGAACATCCTCGAGAATGTTCTGGAAAACGTTCTTCACTTCCTCACCTCTTGCCGTGATAGAAACGCCGCCTCATTGGTCTGCAAGTCCTGGTATCGTGTCGAGGCTCTCACCCGACCCCACCTCTTTATCGGAAACTGCTATGCCGTCTCCCCCAGCCGCGCCGTATCTCGGTTCAACCGGGTTAAGTCCGTGGCCATTAAAGGGAAGCCTCGTTTCGCTGATTTCAATCTCATGCCGGACAGATGGGGGGCCCACTTTACTCCTTGGGTTACAACTTTGGCCAAAGCTTATCCTTGGCTCGAGAAGGTTTACCTGAAGCGCATGTCTATTACTGACGAAAATGTGCTTCACCTTGCCAAATCCTGTCCGGACTTGAAGGAGCTCGTTGTTGTGTGCTGCGACGGGTTTAGCACCCGTGGTCTCGCTTCTATCGGTAGCTTTTGCAGGTGCTCTGGTTTTTTTTTTCCCCTTTTCTCCTTTAGTTTCAGTCCTAATTGAGTAAGATTTTCTTTTCTCTCTCTTTTGGTTGACTCTGCGTGGGTGAATATGATCTACTTGGGATCTTTCTTTCATGTTTTGGTCTTAATAAGAACTTTTTTCAGTGGATGAAAAGGTTGAAGCTTTTATTTGGGTTTTAACTGGTCCGATTTGTGCTCATGAGAACTGAGAAGGATTCAGTCTCTCTTAATTGTACGAGATCTCTTGCTATGATGCTGTTTTGTTACGAAACTCAATATCTTTTTTTAACTTCAGACAATGCGTTAATATGATTACGACTTTAGTAGAGAAAGTCCAATATACTGATGTCAATTTTTCATAAATTCTCTGGTACTTTCTGCCAACTTAGGCTGCTCAACTTGTTTTTCAGAAATTTAAGAGTTCTTGATCTGGTCGAATCTGATGTTGCGGACGACGACGAGGTGGATTGGATATCTGTTTTTCTAGAAGGAGAAAGCCAAAGCTGTCTAGAATCTCTGGCATTTGATTGTGTAGAATCTCCAATTAATTTTGAGGCATTGGAGAGGTTGGTTATGAGGTCCCCTTTGCTGAAGAAACTCAAGTGCAATGGACATGTTACGATTGGCCAGCTATATCAACTGATGATTCAAGCCCCGCAGCTCACCCATATTGGAACTGGTTCATTTTGTATACCAGAGGCGATGGTTCATGGCGATCCAGAGCCTGATTATACCTCTGCCTTTCGTTTCTGCAAATCATTAGTTTGTCTCTCTGGGTTTAAGGACGTTTCACCTGAATACCTTTATTCTATCCACCCTGTTTGCTCAAATCTCACTTCTCTCAATTTCAGCTATGCACAAATTACTGCCGAAGAACTCAACCCGATTATAAGGCTCTGTCACAACCTCCAAATTTTCTGGGTATTTGCTCTTTGCCTTGCCATTTTTCTGCACATTTCGTAGGCATTCAGTATTTAAAGCATGCTTATATTTTAAAAACTACAGGCCCTTGATTCAATACGTGATGAAGGACTCCAGGCTGTTGCTACGACTTGTAAAGAATTACGAGAGCTTAGGGTTTTCCCTGTCGATCCTCGAGAGGATAGTGAATGCCTTGTTTCTGAAGTCGGGTTTCGGGCCATATCAGAGGGCTGCAGAAAACTAGAGTCGATCTTATATTTCTGCCAACGAATGACAAATGCGGCTGTTATAGAAATGTCGAACAATTGTCAAGATCTCGTCGTATTTAGGCTTTGTATTATGGGTAGGCACCAGCCCGACCATGTAACTGGAAAGCCCATGGATGAAGGGTTTGGAGCCATTGTGAAGAACTGTAAGAAGCTAACCCGCCTTGCTATATCTGGATTACTGACTGACCGCGCCTTCAGTTACATTGGAACGTATGGGAAATTAATACGAACACTTTCAGTTGCCTTTGCTGGAGATAGTGATATGGGTTTGAAATATGTCCTTGAGGGTTGTCCAAGACTTCAAAAACTCGAGATTAGAGATAGTCCATTTGGCGATGCAGCCTTGCTATCGGGTTTGCATCGCTTTTACAACATGAGATTCCTCTGGATGTCATCGTGTAAATTAACCAGGCAGGGATGTCAGGAGGTTGCCAGAGCAATGCCTCGATTGGTGTTGGAAACGATCAACGAAGGGGAAGATGCAGTGCGAAATCTCGTCAACTTTTTATATATGTACCGATCTCTCGATGGGCCGAGGAATGATTTTCCAAAATGTGTCAACATCTTGTAGAATTGTCCAAAGACTATTCCTGGTGTTTATGAAAGTGGACACTTTGTGGGCAGGAAGGTTTTATTTCTGCAGGCGAGTTTTATGTACCTGCTGGAAAATTTCTGCTATCTCTCGTGAGCTTGGAAGAGTCTGAGACTTCTGTATTATATAAATCACTGATAAAACTTTGAGGAATAGGGCAATTGGATGATTATATCCACAGTGAAAGTCTCAGGAAATTACGGGTTACCCAGCGGCCGAAGTTGTTGTAATGGTCTGAAATTTTTTGGAGGTTGTTTCTTATTTGCTTGCATATACATTTATCGCCATTGAAGGTTTGGAGAAACTGGATGTCAAGCTGCAATCAAGGGTCTGATGGAAGATTGAAGCTTTTTGAAATCAGAAATCTATGAAGCTTGGTTAACTTCCTTACCATCATCATCATCATCAGTAGAAGAATTCAATCTTGTAAGAATCTTTCTTCCCGTTCTGGTCATTCAAATGGTGGGCAGTTTAAGCTGACGAGTCTTTCCTTCTTCACCTGTTCCTTGTCTCGTTTTTTTTTCTGGGTTTATCGTTTTTAATCAGATGTGTTGGACTATTGAATTTATTGTAGTTTTTGTTAGGAAATGAGAGATGGGTAATAAATGCAGAAATATGGATTGACCTCATTTTCAAATGTCCTTGTGGGGGCTACTTTGCCTTCTCGTTTTTCTATTATTTATATTTTAATGAGGAATGATGGAGTTGAAAATGAAGTCCATTAATGTTGTGTGTGAAGTGTTGTACAAGTACACAATGGAGGACCCCCTCCTTTCTTAATCTCTTGAGACTCTGATTTTCAAGACTTCTGCTTCTTTTCTTCTTCTCCTCATTAAGTTGCTTGGATCTATTGGCTTTAAGCTCTGCTTTTACTCACTGTCAATGGAGATCTCCACTGTTCTTTTTCTCAACTTTGGTAAAAGAAGTGGGACCTGTCGTTTGATGACGTGTCGCTTCCCTGCTCGGTCTCTTTTTCGCACTTGGTTGTTGGTTGGTATGAAAAATAAGAGAGTAAAAGCAAAGATATCATGAAAGTGGGTTCTGACAGTGCGATTGGAGCAGTGAGCTTGGTTTTCTTTTCTTTGTCCAACCATATCTAGCTGAAGCCAGTGGATTAAATCCATCTCTCTGGCTCTGGCTCTGGCTCTGGCCTCTCTCTCTATCTCCCTCGTGCAGAAGGGTCAAAAATGTGGGTGAAAGGGCCAGTAGAAGATAAGGAGGGGGTCAGAGTTGAAATGGTAAAAGATGAGAGCCTTTGGCGATAAATGATAGCCTCTGGCTCTGCTTTTCAAAACTAATAAAAGGGTGAACAGAAATTTATAATAACGACACATCGTACGAACAAACAAAACACACACACTCTCTCTAAACCTCATCCGTCTGATTAGACACGAACAGCGTCCTTGATGGGCCTGTCCTACCTACTGGATTGCATCAGATCATGATTTCAGGTACAAAAACTTGGACTGAATAAACACGTGAGACCCATCAGAAAATCACATGCATCATACAATTTTGGTTAATCAATCAACCTGAACAGTGAGAATGGGTTAGAAAAAAGCTCACTTTTGATTGGAGAAGACCCATATCAAGCACCTGCCCCGCCATCTGATCATTAGGTATGTGGGCCACGTTCATGTTATGGGAAGAAGATTACTGCCTTTACCCATCAAACTTTTTTTATTTATAAGTATTTAAAAAAAGCTTCAGCTTTTTTGGTGGCAACTGCAAGACAGAGAGCAGAAGCCAACCTACAAAGCAACAAAGGAGGAAGGAGGTGGGAGTCCAGTGGCAGTGAGTGGTGTGACTGTGATGTGCTGAGAATATGATAGCAGGTGAAATTAAATTTAAACCTAAATTATATGTCACGAATTATTGGTCTTAATATCATAATGTAAAACTTTTGAAAATATAGTTTTGGGTGTTTCTTGATTGCTTTTGTCATCTTAAGCATATTCATAAGGTGAACAAAGCAAAGAGGTCAACCACTAAAGTATGCTCTCTGATGCTGCCTGCACCACTTCATTAAAAATATTATTATTTTTTTCTACTTAAAAATAAATAAATACTGTTACTTTTCCATCTCTCCTTCATCAACTTGACCACTTCCAGTAGATTGTCTTTTTCGCTTTATTTTTAAATAAATATAAATGAATCTAGTAATAAAAGAGAAAAAGGGAAAATTATTCATGTTTTGACAGAAACCTAATTCTTAAACTTAAAAATGGACGGTGGGGATTGGATTAGAAGGTCAAAATATGTGGGGGAATCTCACTCTAAACCCCAAATTCATGCAAAATCCTACCACTTTGAAATAAAAGCAAATAAAGGAAGACTAGAAATACCCTTTTTCGTGGAGAAGCCTGAAACACACACAAAAATGAATGGAATAAAGTGTATGGAGACAGGGAGATATTTTATTCATTAATGCATCAGTCTATATCTTTCATTTTAGTTTATTTCCTCTAATTAAGAAAACTAGAGAGAGAGAGAGAGAGGACCACAGTCCAGTACCAATTATATGTTGATTATAAGTTGTGTTGGTGTTGTTGAAATCAACAAGGGAAACACAGGCTTAAAAATGGCTTCCGAGTACAATTAATGCAAGTGCCATTAGAATGGTCCCTCCCAATCTCCATGAATCCTCCATCTGCAACACCAATAAAGTCAAACCTTTTAGGATCTACTCAATCAAAATGAAAGCAAATCATGTCAATGTTTGTAGAATCTAAATTTCAATCTCATGGCTTATTCAATATGATGTGGGTTTTGAAGAATCTACTAAGACCACTGGAAAGAGAAAGGATCCCCCTGAATACCCCCAGAAAACAAAGCACAGTCAAAAGTTTAATCTTTAAAGATATAGAAACTATCAAAACTTTATAATCTTCAAGCATAATCCTAGGTTTTTTGATTGATATCTACCTTTCAAATCTTAACCCTCAAAGGATAGGGTAAGAATAGAACATACCCTTCAGCAATCATCAGTAAGCATTGAGACAAATATAAAAGAAAGGCATAAAATTCAATCTCTATGACAACATGTGGTGCATAATTGAGTGCATAAAGCAGATGTCTAGATCAACTAGCCAGAGACGTGGCCACTTGCAGCTCAAGATTAGAAGTTAGGTCCAAGACAAAGATGTTCTGAGGGTCAATGGTCTTCCTAATGGATCTAACAAAATCCAACAAATTTATGAGCCTGATCAAACATCTTTGCCCACTTGTGGAATATTAATGAGCGGCCCCCAATTTCATTGATGGGTCATTTTAATACAACTCCAAAACTTGCCCACCTCCAATTATTGGTAGCCTTATCTATAACTGAGTAACTGACGTGTAACAATATCCTATCCAGCAAGGTGTCTTTGAACTCGACTTTAAACTAATGAATAGTTCCAGATCATAAACATGTTCCACGCATTGACAAGTGAAGTCCATTCTTTTGAAAAGAAATGAGTGTGACCACCTTAACATCTAATTATCTACACAAAGGAAAAACTAATGACTCAAGTTTCAGATTCAACTGGTCAAAAGAACCTTAAAAAGAAGTTTATGGCTTCAATCATTTCCATAATTATGCGCAGGCTTGAGAGAAAGAAAGAGTGACATTTAGGTGAGACACCCAGTCCTGGTTCAAATACCCTGGATCTTCCACTTTCAGGAGAAAATGAAAACCAGAACAAGAGTTAACTGTCAACAACACTAACAAATGCTGACTCGAACTGGATTTGGCAGTTGCCACAGCTCTTCAAGCTTAGATTTTTCTGGGGGAGATCACAAAGATTTCATATCCTCATCATTAACAAAGTTATCTATGAGTAAAGAAGTTTCAGTAATTAATAGTGAGAGATAAGTATCATTAGTACGTAGAAGACTTCTTTTGAAAGTTAAGAACGACAGTCACCCAAAGACAATAGGAAAATATAACATGCAAATTAATTTGGATAACTATATTTCAGGCAGAGAGCTGTATCCAGGTTTTAAACACTAAAAATACAGTATTCTGTCAACATTTGAGCTGCGCTCGTTAATCAAATGTATGCCTTCTAAATCACTTCGGAAACACAAACAATGCTCATCTTGTAACTGAATATGCACATGTTGTTCAAAAATACATTGAATACCAGGAATGATAACTTCCAGACTATGATGTTCAATGTGCCATCAGGGAGCCAATCGCTCAATTTTCCAAGCCTGTTCTCCATTGACCTCACAAGGAGAATACTGCAATCTGTCAAGAACACGTGCAAACACGATCACTCAAAAACTTCAAAATGAATTAGCTATATTCGAAAAACATATGCCAGCAAAACTTTTGTGGATTGGTTCACTGACACCATGAAAACGCGATCATACCAAGGCATATGCTCATCCTAACCATTATGGCTAAGGTTGACTAAACACTCCCCAAACTCGTTTGTTACAACCTCCAACTATCATCAAATAATACATGAGAATAAGGGAATACCACCTTCTATTAAAGGTATGAGAACAACCTGTCATGCAACCGAGATTGTTGCCCTTGCCAAAACTCGAACAATCTTGGTTTGAGCCTGTATCCTCCCCAATGTTCCGGTTTCGGAATCAAACTTCTGCAAACAATGAAACAAGATGTTCTTGACCAAAAACATCCAATGCATTGAATATTTTCAAAAGGCTACCAGTTCGTGTGGATTCTGGTTCTGAAAAATTTGTGCCATAAACACATTCTTATCTCAAACTTAGTTCAATAGAAGAATGTTTAAAACTTGTTAACAAGTGTATAAATCACAGTACTACCATTCCACTTTCTCACACAAGCAGACACAGGAAACTGAACAAGGGATCATTTTCTGATGAATAGACATTTAAACAACAAAAACATACCCATCCGAGAATCTTTCTTCCAATTCTTTGTATTTTTGGTGTAGAACATGTCTTCCAGGTACTAAGGAACTCTGAAAAGGAAATAGGCAACATGATCAAATAGTGGCATTATTAAATCATTTTCCCTTACTGCAGACTAGAAATAGTCAAAAAGAAAACCTGATGGCTAACAATTGCACCGATCTGACTTCCTCGAGGGCGGCTATGGAAGTACTGCTCAGATTCCTCCTCAGAAACTTTTTCAACTGGACCTTCCACTCTCACCTAGAAACAACAGCAATTATCAAACACTTTCCTACACCATGAGATGATAAGAAAGCCATGGTCCCTGCTAACCATTTCCTGGAATTAACGAATATTAGGTGTCTTACCAACTTGTAATTTATTATCTCTATATGAGCAGCAGTAACTTAGTCAATCGTGAACAATTTGCATTTGAGAAGCATCCGGGGGAACAATGAAATACCAGATTTTTATGCAACTGAAGTTCAAAATATTAATTCAGTAGAAAAGAATAGATAAGATTTAAATTAGCGACTTCTTATCTAAAGCAAGTTGCAGTTTTCAAGATCAAAAAAGAGAGTGAAACATCGTACGTCAGACTGTATAGTGGATTTTCTACCACTTTCTCCAGGGATAGCAAACCAAGACCAAGAATCACTAATTATACTTCCCAATATTTTAGCAATAAATATGACACTCAGAAGCATCCACAGTCCTTATTATCAGTGAAGCAGTCACGGAACTCTGTAAGTCAATATAAGACTATCACAGTGGAATTTGACAAGGTGCCGAAAAAAATGTTCTTACAAAAACAGTAGTGTTTTCATGATTACTTCATACTCTCAGTAAGGAATTCATAAGACTAAACCAGCAGCCTTAAAAGCCTAACATGACCAGATTTTAAAGCTCATACTAGCTAATTCAGGAGTAGGATGGCTTCTAATATCTAACTTAAACAAAAAAGTCATAAAAAAGTTATGCATAATTGAGTGGGTTATTAACCATCATCCAAGAAGAATCAATCTCAGCAGGGAACTATTCTCAAATTTCAAGATGGTGTTAAAACTAAAATATATAATTACCTGCCGATTAAGAACGTCCCAGTAGAAAAGAAGTGAAGCATGGGGATTTTCAGACAATTGATGTGCTTTTTGACTTTCATAATTAGTGTACCTGGATACAATAACATCAACAAGAAAGTGATAATTGAGTCCCGTTGTAGAAGGACGCTTTGAAAATTGAGCTCTACCACATCAGTATATATAATTACTAACCAGACAAAACCACCCTTGTCAATTCCTTTCAGCAACACCATTCGGGATGAGCTACAGCAGAGAGTAAAATGAATGATGTTATTATAACAAAAAGTTATAAACTTTCATATATGCTAGAGAGCACAATCCAAACATTTGTAAAGAATTATGATTGAATAGGAAAGGTTTTTTATTGATGGAAATAAATTCAGATTTCACAATTAAGAAAGAATGAAAGATTTACTTCACCTGCTATGAACGAAAGAATTTCTAAGAAATTATATTCAGCAATTTATGTTCAGATTTGTCAATAACTCATCTTTTTCAAATGAAAATTGTTTTTTAGCTAATATTGTCTTAGATAATATTATATCACGTCTTTTCTTTATCAAGCGTCTTAGTCCCTCTGTTTCTCTGGTTTCTTCCATATTTCGTAATTAAAGACTACAGAAGAATCATCTCCGACAGTTCCTACTTCTATTCAAGTCAAGGCTCCTTCTGATCTTGATAATCCCACCCTACAAATTACCATCTAAAGCTTAATGGATTAAATATCCTAAAGTGATCCTAGCCTTTCAAACTTCTCTTGAAAAGTCGAAACATGATGCAGTGTCTTAGAGGCACTAGTAAAGAATGCAATCCTAATGGTGAAATTTTGGAAGCCAAAAACTTTATGGTCATGTTGTGATCACTCAACTCTATGAATATAGAGATTAGCAAGCCATATCTTTTCATCTTGACTATTAAAGTTGTGTGGGAAACTACAAGTTTTTCTTAATGAAACAAGATGATGCTGCCAAAATTTTCGAACAAGAGAAATCTACAAAACTAAATGAAGAGATAAAGATATCAGCACATAATTCAAAAATTTGGAAATTCCTCGGCAAGAACTTGATGTGTAACAACATGTCAAAATAAATTCTATGGTAGAAATGGAAGAGAACTATCAAGGAAGAAATGAATACACTGAGAATAATAAGCCTGGGACATTGTTGCTGATATTCCTAGACGGAAGCGAACTGTGGTCTATAAAATTGAAGTTTATGTCATGTACAAAACTAATTGGACCACTGGGAGATACAGGGAAACCTTGCGACAGACCAATGGATATACACAAACCTCTAATTGGCAAGAAATAAGGCAAATTAAAATGTAGTTGACATTTGAATATTGAATAAAAGATCTGGCTCTTTTGAAACACTTCCTTAGAATAAAGTTGCAAGATCTAAAGAAAGAATTTATATATATCAAAGAAAGTATGCCTTAAATTTGTTAACGAAACTGGAATGTTAGGTTATAAAACATCACTAACTCTTGTTGATTTTAATCATTAATTGAAAGTCGCTGATCAGAATTACAACTCATTAAGGAGATATAAGAAATGAGTTGGGAGATTGATTTATCTATTTCATACTAGATAAAGCATCATCTTTGCAGTAAGCATTCTAAGCCATTTAACACATGATTCTCTAAAACCTCATATGGTTGGTGCTACCAAATTCCTTTGATACTCAAAAGACTTGTCAGGAAAAGGACTACTTTACGTAGAAAATCCGCATACAGATATCAAATATTTACAAATGCCAATCAGGGAAGTACAGATAAAAAACTGAACATCTGCATCTGGTTATTGTGCCTTTGTTAAAGACTTAAATGCAACCTTGTTACATGGCGAAGTAAGAAGCAACATATGCTAGTTATAACAAGCATTGAGGCTGAATAAAGAAGAACGGGTATAGAGACATAGTAAGAATCAAGATAATACTTCTGTTAGAAGTAATAAAGATTGAAACTGAAGGGACTACTGTTTGGTGGCAATAAGTATTGCAACATGGTTCAACTTAACATTTAACAGAAAAAAACAGATAGAAACTAATATCAAGTTCAAGCCAAAAGGAAGATATAGAATGACTACAACAACCGTGATTGATCTGCTGGCGTACACTTTATAAAGGAGATATCACAGGTGCAATTTTCATATCATTTATATCCTTCTAGGATCAATTGGCAGATATATTCACTAGAGGAGTGCCTAATTCTACATTTCTACTTTTGATTTGATGATTGGCAAGTTAAAAAAGAAGAATTTATATGACCAGCTTGAGGGAAGTATTATTAATAGAAATGGTAAAATTCAAATTTACCCTCAAAGTATGGGCCGAGGGTAAAACGAACATTGAAGAATTTTTTTTAACAAAATCAACTTTGAAGTATGCAAAACTTAACAAATTCGCGCATGCCAGCCCTCCGATCTCGAAGAATGGAGGGCCAATCTACGTGACATTGGAGAACGGGCCCCATTCTCCCACCCCTCTGGACTGAGGGGATGTTCTGAGAGAACGGGGCCCCGTTCTCCCGTCAAGTGCTTCGAAGCACTAGACCCCTTTTCTCTCGTCCAGTGCTTTGAAGCATTGGATCCCTCTAGACCGAGGGGTCGTTCTTAAAGAACGGGGCCCCATTCTTCCGTCCAGTACTTCGAATTACTAGCAGGTGTTTGTTGTTTTTATTCAAAATCATAACAGAAAATTACAGTAGCATATACGCACAGTTCTTGTTGGTAAAATGTTTCTTATTTGCATTCTTCAATTATGGTGTAAGCAATTGGTAAAATAATCAAAAGAGAGGAGTTGTTGTTGTGATTAGATTGAATGGAATAGAACATAGTATATTAAATGACAATGTATTTAGTATCTACGGAGAAGAATACCATTCAATTAATAACAAGGTCTTACAAAGTACATACATAATAACTTATCATAGAAACTCCCAATTGGCATTGTTTAGCACAAAATAAAAAGATTAAATGAAACTAATTGGATGAACATCACAACAAATCTAGGTCGTAACAACCCCAAATCCCAAGAATAAACAATCAAAGAACTGATACGTGAACAATTGAGTATCGAAGAACGAATGACCGATTTACGTAGCACCAGAGAATGGGGCCTCGTTCTCCCAGAACGGCCCCTCAGTCTAGAGGGTTCCAGTGCTTCGAAGCACTAAACGGGAGAACGGGACCCTGTTTTCCAGTGCTACGTAGATCGGCCCCCCGTTCTTCTAAACTGGCAGGCCGACATGGACTTTGTTAAGTTTTGCATACTTCGAAGGTGACTTTGTTAAAAGAAAAATTCTTCAATGTCTGTTTTACCCTTAATTGATACTTTCAAGGTAAATTTGAATTTTACCCTAATAGAAATAAAAGCACATTTGCAAACTAGAAAAGAATGACACATTACTTTCACAATTACGGAGATATTTAGTCTTTTTGGCTAAAAGAAGTAGGAAATTATAATTACCATTTATAACAGATTTGTCTATTGTTACCTATTTTAGATCAAAAGTCGTCGACATATTGAAATCTTTTTATAATGGAAATTATCTTTCTGCTAATATTGTTTAAAACCAATAATTTTCTCCTTGGTTGCTTACGCACAAAGAAAACATTGGCTGATTCTAATACATCAATACAAAGAGCAGTATAATAATATGGAACTAGAGTATTTAAGAAACAAAACCGCATCAAGAGTTTATCTTACGGTTTTCCATCACTACCAGCAGTTGAAAGTGCCATAGCATTAGGTTCCCGCAGGCCGGCAGCTACTGCATCATCAAACCATTTACGAAACTGCATGATAAATAATGACTTGCTACTTAAGGAATTTATAGAACCCTCAATTGCTAAAATCTCTATAAAATGAACAATAACAAAATACAAAAAAAAAATGTGCCTGAAATTAGCTGTTAAAAGCACTGAGCAAAAGGAATTCCCAAAAAACACGTGTTGTGCAAAAATTTTGTACCTGATTAATGGGGTCAGTATCCAGTTCATCTTCAAGAAACACAGGAGATATATAGTTCTCTCTGAGTGCTGCTATATCAACCTGAGGAGTTTTTCCAATTCGCAGGCACATTGCAGTGCCAGGATATGAAGGTAGCTTAAGTTTATATTTATCCACAATCGCTGGTGGCACAAATCTACCACCTAAAAAGTGGTGTGGGCCAGAGAATTTCTTTGCGCACAGCTTTGGCGCAGTTAAAGAAACCTAGAAAGTAGACGCATTGTTATTTCAAAAGATCAAATATGAAATAACATATATAAATTGCAAAGTGGAAACTATAAACAAATTTTCAGTTGAAAACTTACCAACATGTCAGGTTTGAGGCCATCACCTGGGTCTCCTTCTTCAACATGCCACCCCGATGGAATATCAACAGAAACAATAACAGGGAATTTTTGGCTTTCTTGATCATGCAAGCTGGCAAGTGTTTTTATCAGACCATCAAAAGGTGGCCTAGGCGTACCTAAAGAATTAAAATTTTAACCAGTTATATGAAAATATAATCGTACAACAAAAATATTACATTGTAGTCTTGCTATCATTATCAATAATGATACAGAAAATATTGAATAAAAGTTCATCAATTATGTTGGGTACTATCAAGATTCTTTTATCAGATAGACTAATTAGGTTTTCACTGTCTATCAATTATGTCATTTTAATAAGTTCATATAATTCGCATTTCAATATCAGAGTCTAGAGTGTTTGTCATATTATTCTCTTCTATCATTCTTATCTTCTTCTAATGTTTTTCCCAGCTTAAGGATTGAACATAAACCAGCTCCACAAAGTGGGAGTCAGATTTTTTAAAGCAGCAGGAAACAGCTTCCATTAGATTCAAAGCTCAACAAGCACTAAAGGTGGAGAATTACCATGAAAGGAGAAACCAAACATTGCATCTACTAGAATATCAAAATTATTGGATAAGTCCGATGGTATGTCTTCCACTGATAAAAAAGGGACCGACAATGATTCCAGCTACAAAATAATCACATGTTAGAATGCCTCACTATCTGCTTGAAAGATATATCTAACAAAAATAGAAAACAAGTACGAGGGACTGAACACAACTATTGTTTTAAGAGAAAAGCAAGTAGGAGTTTTACCTGGGTGACGAGACCAGCATATAGAGGCTTTGGAGTCCTCTTTGGGTAACAAACATATGGTTTATATCCAAAGTGAAAGAGATGTCGAGCTGCCACAAGACCATCACCGCCATTGTTTCCAGGACCACAAATTGCCAGAACCCTATTGTACTCAGCTGGCTTGTAGACCTGGTTATATTATCAGATTCAAACAAAGGCAAATAAGAGAGGCAAAGCCATGCATCACCTGGATCGATTGTTTAAATTTGTTTTTGTCAAGGCTCATCCTGTTCCTGATCTTACTACCGGGGGTTTCTCAAAAAATGATCAATGCATTCGAACCTAATAAAAAGTTTAGATTTTTTTCCAATGTGATTCTAAGCGTATAACAAATCATTGCAACCCCTACTATCTCCGCTTTTGATCTCTAACTAAAACCAGACGATAACACCACCACGTCCTCAACTGCTGTAAATAGTAGAAAACTATATCCGCAGCTAATTAGAAATAGTAATAAAAAAGGTAGGAAACATTACCTCTGCTATAGACGCCGCAACGCTCAACCCAGCCAATTCCTACTACAAAAAATGGCGCAAAACTAGTTCACAGATTACTCGAAACAATAAGCAAGTATTGACAAGAAATGAGCATTAGAAAATGAAAATAACAATGTCACCGACCATTAACTGATCGACGCTGAACCCAAGAGGGCCCATAAGAATCTCATCGACCTCAGCTGCTTCTCGTTGGCTCAAATACGATATAGCCTCGGAATTCTGCATCGCCCTAATTCCACTTCGAGGATTGAGACAAAATCGACGGATTACAGATCTCCGAAACGGATGGACAAAAATCTAACCAGAGTTGAATAGGTAGTCAAAGACTTGGCACAGGAGGAGGGAGATAGAACTGAAAAGGCAGAGGACTCACCGAGGAAAGCCTGGAGAGAGAGGCAGAAACAGGGGAAATCGCAGCGATTTTACGGCAGAAGTTGATAGGTGACAACGGAGCAAGAAGCAGGCATGTCATTCTCCCGCGTATCCCGTCTCCGTCGCTAAGGAAAGGAAAGAGCCGCAATTTCAATCCACTGACTCGCACGTGTGGCAGATTTGTACAAGTCCTAATTTTGACTTTACGATGACCTTTTTTTTTTTTTTTAATCTCTGATCGCAAAATTCGGCGGATAGTAGAAATGCTAGATATAGAGATTTCATACGTGAGAACTAGCGATTCTCTTGATCTCTACTTCCTCTCCTCTTTAGCATTTCGCCTTTTGTCTTCTTCTTCAATGGCGGCGAATTCGAATAAAGGCGGCAGTTCTTTTTACAACAATCGTGCTGCTCCTTTTCGATCAAGGTATCGAATTGTTCTTTTCTTTTTTTTGGTGCTGGATTCGACGGGAACAGAGTAGAAGCTTGAAATTCAATTTCCACGCATCATTCCTGGAATCTAACGTCGATTTCAATAAATTTGTTCCGAATCTTCTGTTTTTATTTTGCAGAGAGAATTCTATCTTGTTTTGATTCAGGGAATGACTTAGCACCAGAGCGCCTGCTGCTTCCAACGAAAGCCAACCGCAGATAGATCCAATGCAGATTGACTTTGACGACGAGATTATCACTCTCAGGCACCGAGTTTAAAAGACTCAGAAGCGTATGCTTGCGTTTCTTTTCCAAATAATCAAATTGCTAAATCTGATTTAAAGTGTTAATTAAGGAGCTTTAATCCATCTGTGGCCACAATTAGTTCATTGGTCATGAGCATTATGCAAACTAAGCGTGGCTTTCGTTCTTTCTTTACAAAAGAACAGACCCTTACAAAGCCAATACTGAGATAAACACGTGCCTGATGTTATTTCTTTTTTGGGTTTCAGTTGATATGCAATGGCAGTGATAATGAATTTTGTGTACACCCAGTCAAAAAGAAGTGAACTTTTCAAAACTATGTTGGTATTGATCCGTGATTGTTGACTTAGACGAATTCAGAACTCTATTTTGTTTTTTTATTCGTCGCCCTTCTTCTTCCTGATCCAAGTACTTGTTAGAATTTGGGTGACTCGAATTCTAGTTAAGCCTGGTTGGACCCATAATGTTATTAGGTTTTGTTTCTCTATAAATACTTGTAAGATAGAGCAGCAAAACCTGCAGCTGTATTTCCGATCTTCCTAGTGAATTTGTTTCTCTGCCCGTGATTTTTTTCCGAAAGGATTTTTCACGTAAATCTGGTGTTGCTTTTTCTATTTTTCTTTTACTCATTTTCGTTTGATTACCAACAGTACCTTGGTCAGTGCAGATAGCTGCAGAGATTGGAACTGCAGGCGTAGTTCCAGAATGATTTTCTTAATCAGTTGGTACGTATTTGTTCCAACTCTTCAGAGCTTGACAAATATCATTCTTTATGGTTTCCTGAGAATGTTCAATTTCATGATATGATGTTTTCAGTGATGCTTTGAGTCATTTAGAATCAGTCTTGACTTGTTTTAAAGTTCAGAAATGTTCAAGTTTCACATATTATTTGTCTCACTTAAAATTGTATCAAGTAGAGTGTTCCTTTTTGTCTATTCTCTCCAGTCTTTGGTGTAGCTCTTGTTAATTTTCACTCTAGCAATCTCTTACCAGGTAATCTTCAAATCATTCTGACAAATATATTCAATAACTTTATTCATTTTGCTTTGTGTTTTCGACAACAAACGACTCTTGTCAAAGCTCAAGCTGGGGGTAAAGAACAATGTAAGAAAAAACCCATGTTGTTCATGTACTTTTTGCAGTCCCTTTTCTCTTTATTACTTACATTTGGTCTTAAATTTACAGAAAATGAGTTGTGAATTTGAGATTGTACATTACTACAACACTGGATGGACTGTAGATGATCTTGATTTCCCACCTCTAAATTTAAGGCTTATTCATTTTTTACAAGTACATTAACTTCTACCTTTTCCCTTTGAAAATGCCAAAATATTCAGTAAAGTAGACATCGATCAAGAGCTTTAGGGTTTGAACTACAGTAAAAATGGGTGAAACCATATCATAACAAGCTCTATTACATCTGATCTTATGTACAACAACTAGGTTAACACCCAAAATATCAAACACAAAATAATATTAGTAAAATAGCTCCACAATCATGATCCTAGGATTGTGTCATTGCGGTGTGATTGGTGGGTCAGCATGATTAGAATGCTTTACAAAGATGGTTAGCCTTCATGTTAGACGAGCACTGTTGCTCTATAGGGCTGGCTGGGCTGCACAGCCTGGTTCGTTTCGGCTCGGAAATCCTCACGTGTGAAATAGCAGTGGCAAGTGCATCCACCAGAGCACACTCATCTCTATCTTCTGAGTGGCAGCTTTCAGATGAAGTAATAGGGTTAGAGTACTCTTCGGAAGAGGCCTTAGTTTTTAGGGTAATATCGGGATGGTAGGCCGATTCTACTATTAGGTTCTTCGCTTTCGTTTTGAAGGGTAGTGACTTTAATGTCCGGTCAGTGTAGAACAATATCCACGGATGCCCTGAGACGCCATAGTTAATCAAACTTTACCCAGAGAAGCATGGTAGAAACTAAAAATGATGAGTTAGTTATTGGATCCATTGATCACCTAAGCCAATCACTGGCCAATTTGAGAACATATTGAGAATCACACTAATATAGCATAGGAAGGAAACACTAGCATAGGTAATAATGAACTTACTTAGGACTTCCTCTGCAGTAATACTGGCCGAAACATCTCTCGTCAGCATCCTTCCAATAAGATTGCGAGCTGGTTTGGATATCGGAAGCCACAGACCCGAGTAGAAATCAAGTTTCACGCTCTTGATGGCCTCAAAAACAGTTTCCAAGGAATCGCCTTGGAAAGGCAGTGTCCCTACCAAAAGAGCATGCAAGAGGACACCAGCACTCCAAACATCGACCTTCTCCGTGTATTTTCCCGACAACACTTCAGGGGCCACGTAAGCAGGACTTCCAGCTAAGCCTGTCAACCTCTGACCTGAAATTGAAAGCAGGTCATTCCAAGCAATAATCAAAGCATCCAACCAACCAAAGCAACTTCAATCTTGCTTGCAAATCGAGCAGTGTCATAGCATTTCTTGTCCTTAACTTACCTCTATGTCATTACTCATCTTACAAAAAGGTTCGACATCTACGAGGACAAGGCAAGTACACTTGTGTTTATCAGACATGTATTTATGTTTTGAAAGAACAAAAAGAGAGACAAAAATCTCATATCACACGTACCATTTGAAATTCTCACAGCCAGCCCAAAATCTGCAAGCTTGATCTTTCCAGATACTGTAAGAAGAATATTCTCAGGCTTTATGTCTCTGTGTACAACCCCCATATCATGGCAATACTTAATTACAAACATCACTTCTCTGAAGATATTAGCTGCTCGTTGCTCCGAATATCGGCCTTCGCTCAACATTTGATCTATCAAACGCCCTGCAGGGCATAACTCCATCACAAGATGAAAATATTCAGCGTCCTCGTAGACAGCCTGCAAAGTGACAACCCCAGGATGACCAGATAAGTGCTGCATTATCTCTACCTCCCTTGAAACACAGCAACTCTCTTCTCCTCCTATTCTTCAAGACACGTCTTACAAGCAAATGCAGCATCACACTATATCGCAGATTTACACGAGCAAACTGGCCGAACTTGCCATGCCCGAAGGCGGGGTAACCTAAGATATAATCATCGTCGATCTTTTTTCCTCCTCCTACCATCTGATTGGCTAAATCGATGCAGCTATCTTCCTCTTGAGTCGCCCTTTCCCAGAGAAATCAAGGAGGTTCCACAGGGTGAGCCGTAGCAATTCCACAAGCCTACTCTTATAGTGAATGCACAATTTCTGCAAACTGGATCTTCTTTACACCTCTTGTTCAACCTCGCATAATCTTCTAGAGAGTAATGTACTTAAGATTGGAAGAACGAGAGGTGTGGGAAGATGACACACCTGTCCACTAGTTTGATATTCATCTGCTGCGGTTACTTCCTCTTCCTCCTCTCAAATCAGATTACCATATACTTTAACCCTGTAAATCTACCATCAGACAATTAAATTGTTGAAAATAAACGAATTTTTAAGAAACGGCCCATAGTCGAAAGATCAATATCGCCACTCAAAACCAAACCAAACAAACAAACGAGAGGTAGCCAAATCAATAGTACAAACCCGAAAAAAGCCACCTATTTCCACTCGTCGCTCTTCAAATTCTTAATAATTCGCACCCCTTAAGTTTATACTCCTGCCGATCGCAAATAACAAGAGAGATTAAAAATCAATATGAAAACAATTCTCAACCTGTTTCGACTGCGGCGAACTATAGTATGTCGCGATCAACAGAAAGATTGATTAACACTATACAGTTAGATAAATTTGGCAACCATAAATTGGGGACAATCTCAGACCGTAACGTCACTAAGAAAGTAAAAAAGCTGAAAATGATGAGAAATTGTGAGGGGAGAGAGACGTTTTAGGTAGAGAGGCGAATATTCTAGGTGTGGCGGGTCCAGGAAGCGGCGTGGAGAAGCGCTGTGGGGTTCCAATGGATCCGATACAAATGGATCAAATTGACCCCTCGGATTGGCTCACACGACAGAGGAGGAAGCCTGTGTAGCCACTCGAGTTGACGTGTGTCAGAATATGTTTGGCGGAGCTCGTGAGTACTACGGCGTGACAACTGCTTGTGCACGTGATTAGGATCGATTGCTTTTGTACCCGCTTGACCGCTGTCTGAAATTTATGTCCCAATTAACGTGGCTTACAATCTACTGAAAATTCCCAAGCCTCGATCATTAATTAGAATGCCAAGAACCATCACTGGCGTCATCTCCTCTTAACGAACAGAGAGCCAGGCTAAGAGAAATGCCAAGAAGAAAAGACCCCCTGCAGAGACGAATGCCGCAATGAAACGGGAGCGGTGTTTGAGTCTTTGTGGCGGCCCATGCTACTGTTCAAGAGGAGACCTGGAGATTGATCCCTTGTGTACAGGGTTAGTAGTTCGGTGTTTGTGTTTTTGGGCTGCCCTATAAATTTGGGCTGGGTCCTTGTGGAGGGTGGTGTGACATGAGCTTAAACGATGTGTTGAAGGATGCGGCGAGCGGCGGAGAGAATATAAGGGATAGTAGGAGGTTCACGGGAATGAGGAGGCCAATCAAACTTTCAATAGAATAAAACCTCTATACTACTTTGTTTGAAATACAATTTCACATAATTACAAAATAAATAATTCAATTTATTTTATAACACAAGAGAAACAAAAATTCGAATTTGTTTTTGTTTAGCCATAGGCGAGAGTGGATGGCGCTGCCGGTGTCAGAAAGGCTCACACGGAGGCCACCGCAACTGCGGCGGCCAGCGCCTCCTCCTTCAGATTGGGCGTATTGGCTCCCCTTCTCAGGCGGCAGCGCCGAACCATCACGGCCTCAATCCTTCCTCTTAATCGCAGGCATAAGAGACCTGCTAATAGAAAGCCAAGAAGAAAATACCCCTAAAGGAGACGAATACCGCACATGAAAATGGTGGAGGTGTGGTGAGTTTTTGAGGGTGGCCCTGAAACTGGTCCAAGGGATAGACCTGGAGGTTGAACCACTGGTGGACCTGGTGTATACTTCGGGGGAGCTCCGAATCTGGGCCGAGGGGTTTGTTGGACCCAGCTTGACAGGTGGTTTGGGCTCGGATGGGGTATGGACCAGTACTCCCAGTTGGGTTGTCGCTTCGGCGGTGCTTGTGGGCTTGATGACGGTGTTGGAGGCTTGGTTTGTGGTCCGGGGGGTCGGGCTCGATTGTGGGTTTGTGCTCGGTGATTTGGCTGGTGGACCGGTGGGCCAGGGCTTGCAGTGGGAGGGGTGGCTTGGGCGGTTGTGGACTTGAGACGTGTTGCTGCTTAGGCGTGGTAATTGACTGGGGCTCAGACGGTGGTGTTCCTGTTCGGAGTGCTGTGGCTCGAGCTTCGCAGGTGTGTTATTTGTTGTTTGGGTGCCGCTTCTGGTGTAATGGAGGAGGAGCTTGGAAACCTGGGTTGGAGGCATTATATCACTCGTGTGTGTGGAGGCGGCGGTGGAGGAGGAGGAGGCGGAGGACTAAATCCTGGCAGCACGGCGGAGGAGGAGATAGTATGGATAAGTAATAACAGGCTCGGCGGCGGCGGAGAATAGTAAGGATCCCCATGTATTACTCGAAGCACAATGTAAGCGGCCTGAATCTTCTGGTATTTAGCAAGTGGAAGGCAGGCGAAGAAAAGGTTAGTCCAGTCGACTTGACTTTTAGGATCGAAATATACGATCGTCAATACATCAGGAGGCGTCGTGGAATTGGATGAACAAAATAATTGAAAAAATACACAAAACTCTCCTCCTATTTCCATATATTCTTGCCTACTTGAACTTATGTAAAACCTATATTTAGTAGCATTTATCTTCACTCAGCTTTCTCTAATCCATTTCCAGCATCTTTGATAATTGATGGCAACCCACCTCCAATTAATTAATTATAGTATTTTATTTCCACCTACAAAAACAAATTCCTAAAAAATAAAAATAAAAATAAAAATAAAAATAAAAATAAAACTGTATAGCAACTTGGCTAAGAAAAGGAAGCTAAAAAGGAAGCCCTCCTTGGGGGCACTATGTTTCACCCCATAAAGTCCATCTCCTTTGCCCGACGAATATGACTCGATGCTGGGGACTGACCAATCATATTTATTTTAAGGTTCAATACATTTTCACCTTATTTTTTGTTTTTTTTAAAAAACCCTCAAAGTAAAGTTTTCTTTTATAAAAGCCAATATTTTTATATTACTTCCCTTTACGTGGTGAACATAGGGTAAATCCTTCAATAAATTAACAC